>SNQJ01S0034325.1:6829-18420 GCA_010110895.2 Picea sitchensis | reverse complement strand
TTGAATGGTTTGAAATCTTCTTCAATAAGCTGGTTATGAATTATCAAATCAAAATCTGAAGGCCATTCTTGGAGATGAAAGTCAAAAGGGAATTTTTTGACTAGATTTGGTCATTTTCAAGGGCAAAATGATAGGGATCAAATAACACATCACCCAATTCGAATTTTATCTTTGGAGGACCAAATAAAACAACCTTGGGAGGCTAAAACTGCACTTCATCAGCAATCTACTATTTTTAGAGATCACTAAATAGGATCTTTCCTATTTTGTTTTGATTTTTCATTCTAGATCCATTTTTATAGGATCTCATTCTACACTTGTTGTATCTATTTTGATTTGACTATTTTTAGTAAATCTGATCCATCTTTCAAGGATCTAGATTTCATCTTGTAAGGCTATAAATCCAAAGACATTTGAAGCACTAAAGGGGTTCAAACTGGGAGATATTCTGTGCTACTGTATAGACTCTTATTTGCAGAAATAAAGTTCAGTTTCCTTTCGTTTTCAATATTAGAAATATCCATCTTTCCCTTTCTGTACTTTGTTTCAGTTTATTTTAGTTCATGAAGACTGTTATTTCTTTATTGAGCTCATAGACTTGAAGTAAAGGATTTCTCTCTCTATCTTGCATTAAGCCCTACATTCAGTTGTATTTGGCAATCAAGAATAGTGTTCTTCATCCTCTCCTTTCAATTTACTTGATCTGATTATTGTTTCCTGAAAGCACTGTTTCTTTAGATGTATGAGATGTCTATTACATTGATCATTAAAGACCCCATTGTCCCAAGCATATATACACATTATTTATAAGTTACCAAGCATCCTTAGCCTACAACCCTAAGGAGTTTCTTGGAGTGATAACAGGTTCGTATATTTTCCTTTTTCCATAGAACTTCTCCTATTGCTTAATTAGATGCACCAGTGAATATATGAAAAGGTAGTGTCCAATTTGGTCCTCTTAATACTGGAGTTATGTCAATTTTCTCTTTTTTAAAATCAACATGCATGGGTGCACAAAGGTGCCTCACATATAAATATGTAAAATTAAAAAAAGTTTAAAACAAAACTAAAATTTATGTAAAACAATAAAACATAAAACAATATGATTCAATGACTAATGATATTATAGAACTCAATAATAATCATTAAATGTTTGTTACCAATATAAGATCCAATACTCATAGAGTCATAAATGACAAGATCTCCAAAGTCCAGAGTTCAAATTCCAAAATCAAAAGGTATAACCAAGTACTAGTGACTCTATCATCAACAACTCAAAAATCCACGATGAAAATTCCTTTAGTACAAGGGTGAATAATGACATACCCTTGCAAAAAGGGCTACCAAGGAGTTCGAAATCAAATATTGAAGATCTACCATCTTTGGCTAAAAGTTGTTATAACATAAAATCATCCCATGGGAGCTGAAAAAGGTTCTTCAACATTGACGACATGAGGGATGCATTTAGTGTTTGTAGCACTAGGGGCCTTTTTTCACATAGAAGACACATGATACTAGGAGGGATTGTAGGCCCCCAACAACAATATCGTTAAAGGAGTGATGATCGACCCCTTTCTTAAGCGAAGCACTTGACATTTAAGCAACACATGTCCTTGGTATCACAATCACCACCCCTTCTTTGGTCAGAACAACACCCATCAAATGTTGGGAAGCAACCTCCTTCAATGAGAAGAGAGAATATAAGATTCCACCCTAATCAAAGGAAAATCAAAAGGAGCGTCTAACCCCAACGAGATAAAAAAAAACCATGAATTAGCACTAGGAAACTGTAAAGGAGGTGGCATAGCAGATTGTTACAGAGTTGGGGAAGGTGGTTAGAGAAAAACCCTAGCATGAACTTAATTTGAATGTTTTTATTGCCTTGCTTGCCACATTATATTGCTTAAATTGTTGAAGATAAGTTTAAATATTTGATATTTCTAAAACAATTGATCAATTTGCAGCCACAGTATTGAAGTTTCATACTTTTCTCTCTTTCATGATCGACACATTTTGGGCATTGTTCGTTTGGATTATCTTTTTTCAACATTTTAAGGTCTCACCATGGTTTTATTTCTCTAAATTCAGCAGTTGTTAGCACCTTATTGAAGACAAAATATTTCTTCGGCAACGCAACTATAAGGCAAATGACAAAAGTTTATCTTGGCATTCTCTTTAATCGCATAAAAAAAAATGGTTTTGTTTCTGAAACACTTTTTCCATGTATATATTAGGATATAACTCTGCAGATTTTATTCCACCTTGTTGTGGGTGAGGTAAATTATAGGCATGATGTCATGCAAAGCAAAACTATGCTCATGAAAGCTAGGGTTTTTAGTGGTCACTTTTTGGGTATAGACCGAGGGTCATTTTTCTCTTGCCAAAAATACACACAAATGGTGTGATGTGCTCTTTGAAGCACCTACAAAATGTAATTTTGTCTCTACAAAGAAATAAAATTACGCTTTTTTCCGAGGCCAAAAAAAACAATTGATCAATTTATAATCTTTGTGAGGGATTTTGGCCAATGTATTGGTTTTTAAAACTTATTTTGAGATTGCATAATGATGATGTAAGTAATTGCGAAGGGCATAGTTGGTAATGGCCAAAACATATCTATGTTACCAATGCATAATCATAAAGCATGTTTAAATCATTTCAATCTTATGGCGAAAACATGAGGAAAACTGTTTTTTTAGCAGAACATATGTAAGGAAAAAATAAAAAGTAATCCCATTGAGTAAATCAACAAAGAAAAGACGAGGTTTGAAATAAACAAGATCATAATAATCTTAATAAATATGTAAAATTTGGGCAGTGAAATTGGGCTTGCCTCCTTGCAGTTAATGCTTTGACCCCAAGTATGGGTGTATTGTACTAATACAAGGCCAACTAAAGAAATGGAAAAGGGCATAAATTTTCAATGTTTGGGAATATGTTATTGCCATGCTGCAAATTTTTATGTGTTCTTGCCATGCTGGCTATACATATTTAATTTATGCATGTGCACCATTTTATTTGTATTTATACAGTTGTATGGCTTGATGACTAATGTTCCACTGTCACTTATAGGGATTTGAGAATGAAAAAACTTCAAATGAGAAAATATGAATTCCTTGTTGCAACTTGTCTACGCTTATCTAGGTTTCAAGTTAGACATTTCTTAATTCAATCGGTGACAAAACAAGTATATGATGAGAAAATTAGATAATGTTATTTGGTAAAGTTTCAAATGTTAGGGTGTATATCTCCTAAAGCTCACTTGTTGGTCATGCATACTATGTTTGAAATGACAAAATTGTTTCCAAAAAGAATTAGTGAGTGTGGGAAAGATGGTAAAGAGCTCACTGTGGGCCTAAATTCTAATGACTTAGTAAGTGTGAGTAAGTGAAGTATTGTTAATCGAGTCTTATGGGAATTCTAAAATTATAAACAAAAGACAATTTTTAATCAAAAGAATTTGTTCAAGGTAATCTAACAAAAGTGTTTTAACATTTCCAAACCACTACCTTTCCAATTTGAAAAACGCTTGAGCAATGTATAGGATGATGGTTTAGTTGTCAACCAAATAGATACAAGAATTCATATAAGACAACATAGCAGAAATAAATGTTGGGCTTTTTTTCATGATGAAATATGATATCATGAATTATTATTTATGCTAGTGGATTCATGATACCTATAATAATATACTTACAAAGCAACTACTAGAGGAATCTATGATACTTTCCAGGAAGTCATGCCCATATTACCATTATGTTAATGGACTTTTGGATAAAAACTTTAAAAGCATAGTTTACCCTTAATTGCATTTGGCCAAATTAGGCTGGAAAGTTGGTTATTGCAACCTGTTCATTCCAAGCTTTATAAAAAGTGTCTATATACCCACATTATTTCCATGGGTCTACAGACTAGGAATTACTTAAATGGAATTTTTAGTACCAAATCTTAACAGGTTTGTAGTGGAAATTTTTATAGGTATACACTAAAAGATTATTTCAAAGCATAACCAGTACTTATGGCTAGAAAAAATATAACAGGTTTCATGATCTTCATGTACTTCATTGAGACATACCTTGACTCGAAGCAACATGCAACCTAAGCCTCAGATCTGATGGTTTTTATATATTAATGAGGAATGTGTTGATACTAACCTCGTGGAATCTATAAGTGTATACCAGTGCATGGAACAATAACAATCCAACACATAGGATATATGAGATATTGCGTCAACCTTGGATTCAACGATACATTCTCCAGCTTGCATAGTGAATGAATGCAAGTGGATTCGATGGTAGATACTAGCTTTGAAATTGTTAATGAATGTATGTGCCCAACTAAGAAAAGAAGGTATAAGCCCAATTCTAAATCAAATGAGAGTACTAGCTTTGTATCGATGGAGATCGTGCCCATCAAATTCGATGGAAAACACCCAGTTTGACATAGGTGAGTGCGCCCAATTGGAATGTTATTATCATCTCTTGATAAGTTGAAATATGCCAAAGCCAACAAAAGTGCATATTGAAAAGTATTGAAGTGAGTCTGCGTAGAACAATTTGGGGGTTCCCTCCAGACACCAGATGGGAGCGTCAATCTCATTTGGAATGATAATGACTATCGGTATGGTTACACCTTTAGAACACTCCAAACAATTATTATTGTCAAGAAAATTAATAAGCACCAATAGCATCATAGGAGACTTTAGTACTCTCGATTGTATCCCATATCTTAGCTCCACACTGGCAGTTCACCGTGCCCTTTTCATCATTGTAAACATAAACAGTTGCAGGAATCAGAGATTTTGTGTCCACTTTGACATGCTCATACGTGTGATCCACAACATTGGGCATATCTATTGATTGCTTAAGCCTTGATTTTTTTTCACTTGACCCAGGATGGAGGCCACAATTGTAAAATCCATAGTAGACTTCGACATGTTTACAGACTTCCTCAACATTGCAATAAATGGAATTGCAGAATGAATAGCAACAAACCAAACTGGTGAAAATTTCTATGTGTTCCCTCTAGACACCATATGGGCACGCTAATTAATGGGGTCGAAACCATAGCTCCAAGTAAAATCTCGACTCTTCATTCTGAGTCTCCTCTAAGTGATATTTAGGTAATTATTATGAATATTAATGAAAAAATTTCCAAAGGAGATGAGATAATTGTTACTGGATTCAATCTAGGAGTACTCACAATTATATCTCCTTTGCCCTAGGTATGTATCTCCTTGTCGTTGTAGTTTATCTCCTTGCCATCGCGGGTCTATATCTCCTTGCCCTCGGTTTTGTGCACAGTATTGATCTCCTTACTCTCCGCGCAGTGTACTACCTCCTTGTCGGCCTCTGTTTCATTCGCAGTGGTCTCTATATAAAATAAATTACATATATAATATAAATATTATATATTACATATTACACACGTATATACGTGTGTGTGAGAGAGAGTCAGTGTGATATGTAATATATACTATTTATATTATATATGTAATTTATATTATATTTATATTAGATATTCAATCGTGAGAAATAGGTGTTTAACAATGTTAAATGTTTTAGCTTGTAATGTTGTAGTAAAGAAAATAATCAACTACGATTTATTTTTTCAATAAAAAAATTGCTCAATTATATTAGTGAAAATATAATATTTTTACATCTTCATGATTATACAGAGGTTCATAGCAAACTAATCCATAAACCATGCTCATAAACATAAATTACTACATCCTCAAAAGAACCCAAAAGTCACCAGAACCAACACACAGGTTGCAAAATGAGATACAAAAACAAGGATAAAAACCCCAACAAACACCAGAAAAGAAACTAAACCAGAAGTCGCACGCCCCCAAACGACCTCAAAGTGTTTACCCAACACCGTACGCCCCTAAAGGACCTCAAAGTGTTAAACAAAACACTGCACGCCCCCAGTGTGGACCTTAAAGCTCTGGTCCAAAACCTCTTCTATCCAAGGAGGAAGAGGTCGAGAGGGTCTAGAAAAAACCAAAGAGATGACAAAACACCCACTACAACAAACCCCAGAAGCCTCCACCATCGCAATACACTGACGATAAAACTTGTCGCGCATACGAAGACAAACCCTCTAACACTAGAAAGAAGGTTTCCCAGGAAGAAGGTGAAACCTCACCAAAATATGTTACAGCTTTGGTCATTACGGCTTTGGTAGATGCATGGTGGAGCTCGGCCCCAAACAGGAGGCAGCCACCGCCATCCGCAGAGCCTCGCCCATAGAGCCACCGCAGAGCCCGCCTGGTTCAACCCTCCTTCACCATCGTTGGACCCTCACTCGCTCTACATTCGTCGCGCTGCATCGCAAGCCAACTCGCCCTTCACTCGTCGCGCCACAAGCCAGCTACCCTGGTAGTGGCTCTCCCCTTGCTCGCGCTCGCCTTGTTAGTGGCCAACGACCTCACTCGCGCTCGCCCTGGAAGTGACCCTCGCCCTAGTCGCTCTCGCCCTTATCCATGGATTCAGGGATGCAGGTACATAATCAAGTATGGGTTGCCAATTATAAGCTACCCTAAATTCATTCTACATAGCCTAGCGTTTGATTGCCATCTCTTCTTGCAGTTTGTTGGAAGTCAAATGTGATGGATATTGGTGCCTATGAAATGGGGAGAGTAGATAGAAATGAATATTTATCATTAAAATATCCAACATGTAAAATTAATGAGATAAACAACCCTCATACTCATGAAGACTTACAAGGACCCACACCATTGGTTAATGTAATTGAAAGGAATGGAAATAACATAAAATGTATCAAATTTAGAGTACTATCTTAAACAAAAGTATTTTTAACACTAAACTGCCATGGGTGAAAATAAACATCTACAAGAATGCAAACAAGTAGTTAATAGAAATGGAAATGGGAGAAAGAAGAACAAGAGTTTGTATGATATCCTCTTGAGTGGGCCCTGTCCAAAGGGAGTTTTGGAACCCTATAAATACGATTAGAACAAAATTGAACTTGCTTCTTGTTCAAAAGATATTTACAAATTGAATAGATTAGAACAATGTTGAAACTTTGCTCCTTAAGATAGATTAAACTAGTCTACTACAAGGGAATGAAAATAAAAATACAATTGGGAACTAAGTTCTTCTATTCTAAGTCATATAAATATGGGAATTGCGTTAAGCATCTCTAACTAACTCCATTAATTAGATCCTTGATTATTAGGTGTTGTCTAACTAGTTTACTCTTCCACCCAACGCAACTGAGTCTAGAGACTTATCCGTGCCTCCTATATCTAGTTATAGTTCAAAACATGGTTGAATTTTGACGGTTTGAATTGCTCGTGGATTAAATCATTGTCTCCTTGAGCTGGCAACCTAATTTAGTCACCTTCATGATGGGTGACACGATCCCTCGATTTACTCCCTTTTGTTTCCTAATTGAATCATTCTTGGAGCTTTGAAGGTGAAGCATTTATAGAGGGTCAAAACTCTCTTGGGTCATGGAACTAACCTCAAGATTTGTAAATCAATGTTCTATAATAAAACTTAAACAACCAATCAAATTTCAATGTTCATAATTTCAATCTAGATGATGAAAATGATGATGACAACAATGATGATGATGACAATGATGATAATGATGATGATGATGATGATGATGACCATGTTGATGACGATGGCAATGACAACGATGATGACAATGGCAATGATGATGACGATGTTGATGATGATGGTGATGATGATGATGGCAATGACAATGGAAATGATGATGATGACGATGGTGATGACAATGACGATGATGACGACAATGATGATGACAATGACGATGTCGATGATGATGACAAAGACAATGACAATGATGAGGAGGAGGAGTAAGATGACGACAATGTTGATTATGGTGGTGACAATGAAAAATGATGATAATGATGATGACAACGACTACATGGTGATGATCCATGTCATACATTGATGCTAGCCCATAACTTTAGTAGCTCGTTGACGATGACGATGACGATCATGATGAGGACTGCGACAATCACAATGATGATGACCATGGCGATGATGATGATGATGACAATGACAATGACGATGAAGATGATGATGACCATGATGATGACGATGGTAATGAGGATGATTATGACAATGGACATGATGACGACGATGACAACGATGATGATGATGATGGCAATGACAATGGCAATGATGATGATGATGATGACGACGACGATGGTGATGACAATGGCAATGACGACGACGACGAGGATGACAATGTTGATGATGATGATGAAGATAATGACAACGACGATGATGATGATGACAATTGGGGTGATGATGATGATATTGATGATGATGGCGACTGCAATGATGATGATGATGACAATAACGACAATGTTGATTATGGTGATGACAATGACGACGAGGACGAGGATGATGATGATGACACCACGACGACAATCATGATAGTGATGGCGATGATGATGAGGAGGAGGAGGATGATGATAATGTTTATTATGATGATGAAAATCATGATGACGATGACGATTATTAACCCATATAAATAAATACTTTAAAGAGAATAAATCATATAAAAGATATAATCACATAATTCATACACTTCATCATTTCTACAATATCATTGATCATCTTCTTCTTCATCCAAGTCTACATCTATATCATCTAGTTCAAAATTGACGTTAAAAGGATTGGTCATATCAACATCATCATCATCAAAGTCATTTTCGATAATATCATCGTCAATATGATCGTCGAGAACATTGTCATCTACATCTTCTTCATCTGATGGTACAACTACATCTTCTTCATCTGATGGTACATCTACATCATGCTCCTCTACATCTTCTTCTTCTTCAATATCATCTTCTTCTGGTACATTATACTTTATAGGCATTCCTCTTGGATCATATCTGACAACGTATGACCAACCTACTTTACCTAGAACCTCTGAATAAAAGACTTGCTCACATTGGCTTGGAAGAACATAAGTTTATGTACCCGGCTCAAACATCCTTGTATTAAGCATGATAAATCCATTGGCATAATCACTAATAGTTCTATCTGGATCAAGTTCATTCATTGGTAACATGTACCATTTGACCTTGAACAGAACTAACTTGAAGGATTTAAAGTCACACTCGATTATATCATCCAAATACCCATATTATCTATTTTTCGATATTGTTGAATGCCTGTCACTTCTTGAGGAAATATTAGTGACTTGAAAGACTGCAATTATCAAACAATCAGAGGTTTTCTTCTTGTCATCCAACTTTTTGATGTGAAATTTACGACCATTGCACCACATAGCCTTGTGGTATGTCAACTGCAATATGTCCGACACGTAAAAAATGCATTATCAATCAATAAACATATTTAGACTTAGGAAAAAATTATAAAAAAACACACTACATAGATTAATATATTGGAAAAAAAAACTAAAACATGATGTGGGTGAATAATATGCTTGCATGTTTATCTTTTAAACCATATGCTAAATCAATTTCCCTCTGAGTAAGATTGGTATCTTGATTACGATGAGATTCTTTAAGAAAAGTAGCCACCCCTTCTCATGATAACCCACCTTCATCCAATCAAGATTGTTTGTGATGTATAAATGTAGTGCATCCCACTCTCAACCAATTGTATGAAAAAAGAATAAAAAATACTAATTAGAATAAAGATTAATAATTGATCATGGAAGCTAAATAAAACTTAAATAAGTACAATATATAAGTAAATCAATATAAATGCAAAGTATTATAGATCTCTACCATCTAATTACCTTTCACTTTCCTCATTCTACCTTTCCCGACCAGGACCTCCCCTTCAAATTTATTAATGGAATTAACATCCCAAATTTGAGGCACCTTCATGATTTTGTTGCTAATTTAGGAAGATACTTAATAATATACACCAAAAATTGATATACCATATAGCCCTCCAACATAGAGCCCTCAAGACATACTCTTTGTCTAACAAACACATTCAATGACTTCAAGTGCCTCTCCACCATCCACATTGACCTTATGTGTATAGGTCCACACATTTCAATTTCCTCAAATTGGTGTACGAGGTAGTGTTCTTGTGCATTGAAAAATGCAGAGGTAGACACCTTTGCATTTTGCACATTAGCCAATGAATTTCTCTCCTCCAACATTTTATATCTTCTTTATGGTTTTATTTAGATGACAACCACCTACACATGATATAACAAATCAAATCATAGGTTTCAACAATAGCATATATACATTGAAAGTAAAACAAATGTCGACAAGTTGAGCAACAACGATTTTTCATTTAAATTATTAATATTTACCTCATGTACTTTCCAAGATCATATATAACTTTTTTTACATTGTTGTCAAAGCTGCCAGGGAGAGATAGAGGTAGAACATACTGTAACAACAAAGGGATCATTAATTTTTAGGAAAAGAAAACTAAATTATAATACAAAAAAATCGTATATTTACCAATATAGAAATCTACCAAAATAATTACCTTGATGAAGGTATGTCAGTCATGAGTTTTCACCCCCCCCCCAAATTCACCTTTCTTCATTAAGATATTCTTTATGTTTGAAGAAAATCCAGTGGGAAATTTAATTTTCCGAATGACCTCTTTTACAACATTGCTTTCCTGCTCTATAAATAACCATGGAAGACTATTTCAATGTCCATTTATATTTGAATAAATCACATTTTGTAGTGCATGATTGGCTTCCTAAATGTCAGTACAAATTTTGACAATTTTTTCTTTGTCACTCCTTCCATCTACAATTCTCCACAATGTTTATGTTACATTGTTCCTAATATGCATTGTATCAAATAGATGGCCTATTTGTAGGTGCTCATAGTAGGGCAACCTATTGAATTATATAGTGTAATTTTTCATTCCTCATGAAATCCCATTAATGCCTTGACGACATTTATGAAAAATAATTAATGAGATTACAACAATAATTGTTAGATACAATAAACAAAATTCAATACAAATTAAAATTGTAAAACATTAATATATATGACACGCATACTAAATGATTACCATGATGATTTCTATTATATTCCAACTTCCTAGGTGAAGTGTCATTTTTCATGGTTTTATTCCAGTCTCTTCTTTCAATTTGAAAAGATGTTTTATTGTGGTTCGATACATATGGTTCTTAGGGAGGAAGTGTCTATACTCGTCAAATACCTCCTTTCCTAGACTTCTGAATGATGTGATTTCATCCTAGGACCACAAACTAGACATGCAAATTTACCCTTTGTTTGAAGAACTGCAATATATGGATTAATGTCAGTGTTATTTATATAACAAGGAATTAATATTTAAGAAGCATGCATAATATTTCATAAAATTATATACTATTAAAGTGCAGTAGTATGTTACATACCACAAAAATGTGTTAGCTCTGGGGCATGATGAATTGCTTGTGTAAGTATTCCATGGAATTGAAATTGTTTTTTCCTTATTGGTCTAGAGATGGCGCACATAGTGATGTCAGCCCATAACTTAAGTAGCTCGTCGACAAGAGGCTCAATATATACATTTATTTCACTTGGTGTGTGTGTGTGTGTGTGTGTGTGTGTGTGTGTG
>SNQJ01S0034324.1:81000-105079 GCA_010110895.2 Picea sitchensis | reverse complement strand
ATGGTCTCTTGTAGATCATCCTTTTTGTGGATCAATGGAGAGCTTCTTGTGGGAATATATTTTGGAGTATTGATGGAGAGCTTCTTGTGAGAGCTTCTTGAGCATTTTTGGTGTGAAACACTTGAGGATATTGAAGATCTATAAGTGACTGAGGTAACCAAGGATATATAAGCCGAAATGTTGAGGAAAGTGAAGAAAAGAAGGCTGAAATGAAAGGAAGGATAAATTCTTTTGATGGTGCTTTCTAAGGTATGTTATTTACAGGTCATCTCACCATTTTCGCTATAACTTTTTTTCTATAATGAGTCAGATCCTAAAATTTCTATGCAAGTGAGAAAACATAGTCAAATATCTGTGGTTAAAACTTCCGCTTGTGGTTCGTTGTAGTTTGGGAGTTAAAATCCATGGAAAATAGTGTTTATGGCTAGTCCTGAAACTAGTCAAAATCAGGTGTTTCGGGTAAAAACATCATAACTTCTTCATAACAGATCCAAATTCAATGATACAAATTGTGTTGGTTAGATTATAGTTTTTAGTATGCTTTGTAATAGTTTCATATCTATTCATAAAATATTTTGTGCAGGGCATTCTCTACAAGGTCGCTCTCTAGAATAAGCCAGAATTCAGCAAGGTATGCCATTTTTACTATAACTCCTTTTCTAAGAGGTTCCAAGTAGTGCCACTTGGAGGAATTGTATAAAAAACACTGAAGAACATTGTGCATCAGTTTCAGATCTTTATTCTGTACAAAACAAAGTTATGATTATTTCATGTTAGGGTTGTTGACTAATCCAAAACTAGTCATGGTTGAGACAAGCAGTTGATGAGTTGGCGCATACATGAGGTGTATAGTTGATTATGTTGGTACATATTGATGAGTCATTGTTGATGATTAGTTGACACATGATTGGTATATACTTGTTACATGGTTGGATGCACTTGTTTATGGTACATGTTGATTACAGGTTGTTTGGCACAGGTTGGTGCATGGTTGATGCTCTTGTTTATGGTACAGATTGATATCTATTGAGGATTGTTGCCTCATCTTAGTTGGTGCTGAGAATTCAAGATACGTCTTTCATATAGAGCTGGTGCTCTTGTAGAGTTGTACTCTATTCAGTTGTTTCTAATAAACCCCAAGGATTTTAGTTCGTAATAAAAAGAAAATTGTACATACATCTTGTGTCCTTTGTGTTCATTGTGGTGACGACTTGTTGATGATATATTGTTGATATATGTTGCTGATATGTTCTCACATCTAACTGGTTATAAATGACAACAATGGGTAATGAATAAATGTTGAATGCTAATTGACGAGTTTTTGTGCAAGAGGGAAGTTTTGGGAAAAAGAGCCCTGTTATCGCTCAGTTTGTAGGATAGGTCAAGTATCTGAAGGTTAAGGGTCAAACTAGCGTAACAGGAGCTTCCCCACCCACTTTCACCTCAATGGGGAGCTCTTTCTATTCAGGGTGGCTAATCCCAAGGGAGACGTCCCTAGTAATCTGGGGTTTTGAAGGAAAAGGATCAAGGGTTCAAGGCTCAAAGGTTAAAATAAGCTTTCCCTTCACAGATTACTGCCAAGAAGATAGTCAAAGAGAAGGTATTCCACTGAAAGGGCACCTGTTTGCGAGACAAGACAAATGATAAAACTAAAAGGTGCAAGCAGTGGTTAGTACTTCATAATTTGATGACTATATTTAATACATATGAGCATAAATAAATGTAATTATTGACGAAGTCAATGATTGCAATCAAAGCTATGGCTTATAATATTACTTCTTCAATAAATACAAAATGATAAAGCATTCAAATGTACTAAATCAATCCTTTAATTATCACAATTCATTAAATATCACAAATATGCTCACATATATAATGTTGCTACGTCACTATGCTTGCTTAGAGGGTGACGTCAAGCTTATTCTAGGTTAGTTTTGCTAGACTATGAGATGGACGTTTTGCTAATTAGGCCAATGAAAATACCCAATACTTCAAAGTCTATCAATGGATGACAATGCCACAACGTTTTATGCTAAACAAAAGTTCAAAAGGGGCAAGACGTCATCTTAGGGTTAGGGTTAGTAAGTCCCTAGGGTTAGTTAGGGTTTCAATTTTTTGAAAGCTAGAAAGATTGTTTTAACACGAACGACTCAACGTTGCATTATTAGATTAGTGCCTTAGGGTAAATGGAGTCAAGGAGTAAGGCTATAGGCTTGGAGGGATTTAAATTTAAGGACTAGAAGGTTAGGCTTTCTAGTGCTGCAATGGCAGGGCCACAAAGTCAAAACCCTAAGGGGAAGAGACTCGGCTCATTCGGTGTAGCTTAGAAACAGGCCTCAATGCTCCTCCCTCTTTCCTTAAAACTCTTTGAAAAAACAACTAGCTTTTAAAACATAAATCTAGGGCTGAAAAGTGTTGTAAGAGCCAAGTCTTTTCAAACCCTAAAGAGTCAAACCCTAGGTGTAAAGTCAATTGAGCCTAGAATATCTTCTTTCTTCAATCTATGTTTCAAGAATCTAACTTTCAGGAAAAGAAGAATTAGTGTAGCAATGGCTGAGAACATATTCTTCCTATAAATCAAATCTTCTAAACAAGTTTTTATCATGGGGACATGGAAGCAGGACCTACTTATTGCTTGCTACCTAGGGTTCCAATGATTAAGAAAAATAGCAACAATGTAACCATACAAAATAAGACATTTAACCTACAACCATTCAATCAAGAGTTTTGCATGAAAATGTACTTACAAATCAATGAAGAGCTAATCAAACCCTAGTTGTAACACCTTCCCAGTGAAAACACCATACACATGCAAAGATAATCCTCCCAAGTGTAGCGACTCAACTCCAGAGCCAATAATCCAAGACAAAAAGACTAAAAGAGGTATCTCTCCGCGAGAGAGGTAGGTTTTCTTAAATCAAAATGAGGCTCAGCGTCACAATTTATATCATCAAATGACCTTTAATAATTAAAAATGAGTCATTAAAACAATGAAACAAGACTAACACAATGGGCCAAAACCATTTGTCACATTAAAATGCTAAAATGGCAAAATTATGAGCTAAAAGGGGGACGTCAAGCCGTTTTGAGGGAGACATTGGCCCTTATTGGGCATGATCAGCATTCAGAAAGGAAAAGCGTTGGCCCTTCTAGGGCTCTTGACACCACATGTGCCAAGCAGTCAAGCACATTGCCATCCCTAGAGAAAATGTCCAGTCTGCCTTGGTGGCGTTCTGTCCATCAAAACCACCATCTCATCTGCCGAGGCGTGATCCCCCTAGGTCAATCTCAGCTGTATGGTGAGGGCGTCCTTCTGTTTTCTTTGTGCAAGGGCTCATCAAAATGTTGTCATGCCTCTGCCATCCCAATGTCCAACTGATGGGCTCTTGGGTATGGGTAAGTGATGTACGTGTCTGGGAGTCCTCTGGTACTGTCCACTAGGAGTATGGTCACACATCAAAAACTTCGGCTTCCATGGGCTCATTAGTCCTAGAGATCATAGCAATGCAAATCATATTTCATGATTAAAGTTATCAAATAAATGCATAAAGGAAATTCCTAATATCAGTAAATAACTCAAAGATATTACACGGATCTACTATACAAAGATAAGGGGAAACCAAATGAGAACCACTTTTATTGGGCTAATACCCACAAGTGGAAAGTTTCCTCAAGATAGAACATTGTATTTTTATGAGGGTGATGTGGTTTTAGGGATGTCAGGTCATAGTAAGACCAAGGGAGGGTGTCGTCTGTGGGTGCCTTTGTAGGGCCAGAGAGTTGTCCCGATCATGGATGCATTTTTTCCAAACCCTTTGTGCCTTAATCTTTTTCATTTTATTTCTTTTATTTCTTTTTACTTCAACGTCTGACAAGAGGACACTGCCTTAGCGCGGTGACGAGGAGAGTGACAATGTTACCTTGGTATCTTCATAGAAATGATAGAACATATAGTGATGGACCCCTTTTCCCTTGGCCATGCAACCAAAGGTCACTACCACAGGTAATTGTCCGGATAGTGGCAATGTCATACATTTAGGTACTATGAACATAATGCGATTGACTCGTGGTGAGACTATCCCATCCCCTCTTGGACAGGTCTTGTTTTATTATTTTTCTTAGGGTCCCTTGTTTCTTATTGCCTTCTTTCGGGGATCCCACCAGGCTGAAGCATCTCTAGGTTTGGCTTCCTATGGCTTTTATCTTTTACCATTTGCTTTTACCCCACGGGCCTTTAGCCCCTTCTTCCCACAAGACAAAGTGCAACCCTCAAGGGTCATCCTAATGGCGTGACTAGGGGAGTGGGATAGATGTGTGGGAGATAAGATGTAAAATGAACAAATGGTGGGGTGGGTGATGGCTCTATACCAAATCCCCTTTGTTGGCTAAGCAAAACCCATGAATATAAACTTCCTAAGTCATCCCACCAATTATCCCAACAATGAGATTGAGAATTGGTTAGTGTAAGATCCAAGCATTCATCCCAGAAATGAAAAGGAACCTAATGCATATATAAGGGTTATAATGATCAAATATGACACATCTGTAGTGGTACCTTGGACCAATTACCTCATGGAGCAAGAGCCCTCTCGATGCAAGTCAAGTCGATTGGTGGGGCTAGCTGGCTGTGACGGGACAACTCTGGCGAAGAAGAAGAAACATGGGTCCTCAAGGGACCATGCTAATTCAATCCTACTCTTGGTATTCTATGTCTAGGACCTGTAGGCATCAAGACATGATCTCCTACTATCCCTAGATATAGGGATAACATATAGCTCCAACTTGGGGACATGTATTGCTATTTATGAAACACATGGAACCTCAACAATCTACCGGAATAGAACAGCAGACCTGCTCACACTTGACAAAGAAAGCATCAACAACAAAAGGTGGGGTGGGAATACCACCCTTCATTTCTTTCCATGCATATAAAGTAATCATAAATGCAAATAAAGATTGAAACACTTTTTATTGCTTACATTTGAGCATGTTGGTGTAGTCAAACAACCAATGAAGCCAATCTAGTAGCGTCCCTTGGTACACGCCTTTGTGCTTCATCATAAACCAAAATAGTGACAAATCAAGCACAAAATGTCATGAGTTAAAACATATATCACATCATCAGGAATCTCAGCTAACTCATGTGGGCCGGGTGGGAGGGACAAAATCTTATAAATCCATCTCTGAGAAAAGTACTCAATCCTATCGAAGAAGGGGTCATGAAAAGTACATAAGGTTGGAAGACCGACTTCGAGAAGAAGGGCCCTTAAACTGGATACCTAGGAGATCCTGACACTCTAAAATCAAGGAAGGAACCGACAAAGATTTAGTGGAGGGTATGGAAACTATCAAGGAAGGTTGAAAAACTGATTGGAACTAGCATTACCTAACCAACCCTTGGAATCTAGGGTTTCCAGGAGGAAACTCAACATAAAAGTCACTTCCCAACTACACCTTTAATGGAAAAAGCAAGGTAAAGTAATAAAAGGTGGATTTGGGGTGAAAATCATGAAATTATTCTTGGGGAGCAAACAATATCTTTACTTGTATTAAAATATGAGCACAACGGTGGTCGACAATCATCTTCATAAAAGAATCCAAATGCTCATAGGGGTACTCATCAAAAATATCAATGTAAGACTGAAAATCATCAGAGGAATGGGGTACTAGGTCATCCTTGGTTTTGAAGGTACAAAATAAAACCTCATTTCCTTGTTGCCATTGGTTGGAAGTAATCTGTTGTGACAAATGCAAGGGAAACAACTGGAGATGATTTTCGGTGTCATAGATGGGATCCAGTTCGTAACCAACTATATCCCACCACGTCTCCCAACATGTATGAACTCATCAATGTTATCAATAATGTCATCATCTGTGTCATAACATGCAAGGGTTGAAACATCACGAGAAAATTCATCCTCCTCTTCATCATAAAGTAAAGCATCATTAAAAGAAAACTAGGGAGGAGGGTAATACGTTTCTACATGTCTGGGGACTTGATGGCTTTGGTGTTTTCAGCCTGCGTTATTGCTTCATCATCATGGACTGCTTCCTTATGTTGGAATTACATTAAAGACATCCATAGTCCAAGGCTTCCATTTCTTCCTCACTCTTTGAGTCATGGGACAAGGGATGTGGATTGGAGTCCCTAGGAAGGAAACAACTAACCTCATCTTCTTTTTTGTTGTGCAAGAGAAAAGGGATCTTGGATTTTTATCGAGAGGGAGGGAGCACATGTTGATACTTCATCCTCTTGTTTAGGTTATCTCCTCTACCATGTCTTCATCCATCCTATGTTGAATGATGGTTTGTTTGCCTATTCTTGGAAATCATCAACGGGGTTTTCATGGGAATACAAACTTTTCATACTAAGGGTACCTGAGGTGAAGAGGTCCTTCATCCCGAATAAGGAGATGTTTCATTCAATTACTGTAGCCATACCATAAACTGCATGGAGAGTGTCTTTGGGACCCCTGCCAGGGGAAAACCTAAGTGAGCCAAGATAGCATGGGTATAGATGGACCTTATACTTTCTTAGGGGCGATCAGATTGAGGAATATGATATAAGAACTACCTCGGCTTCTGAAAGTAAAATAGGGTTTCATTCTCACTTTGTTTTATATCCTCAATTTTTTGCCAAATGCTTGGGATGTCTTTTATTTAGATACCCCATTCTTCAAGAAGACTTCTTCAAACTAGTCCATAGAAGTGATGCTTTGGCATTAGGAAGGGCTATCATACCATTCCCTAGTATTGCCACGAAGTGTGGTAGAGAAAAGTTTCATTGCCACATCTTCAGCATCATCGGTGTGAGGTTGAGCACAAAGTAAGAATAAAAGTCCCTCATATGAAATTCAACTCCTTCCCCATTACTGATGAATTTAGGGGCATCTTTTTGGATATGGGAGGCATTTGTCTTAGGTATCATAGGTTTGCTCATCTAAGTTTATATCTCGGGATCCCATTGTGAAGTCATTTATGGCTTCATTGTGATGGAGTCCCCAGGTAGTTTTCTTGAAACTAACAAAGAATAGGGGAAAAGTTGTAGTGGAGTCGCCAGGAGTAAGCTTGTAAGAAAAGATTCATGAGAATAGAAAGGCTTACCGAAGGTTTGTCATTTGAGGAAGATTATTCGATGTTCCACGGCAATGGCATAAAATGTTATACATTTCGGTTGTAGGATAGGTCAAGTATCCCGAAGGGTTAAGAGTCAAGCTGAAGCGTAGCAGACTTCCACCCAGCTGTCACTCGATAGAATCTTTCCCTTGGGTGGCTAATCCCAAGGGAAGCGTCCCTAGTAATCTGGGGTTTTTGAAGGGGAAAAGTATCAAGGGTTCAAGGCTCAAAGGTTAAAATAAGCTTTCCCTTCAAGGATTACTACCAAGAAGATAGTCAAAGAGAAGGTATTCCACTTGAAAGGGCACCTATTTGCAAGACAAGGCAAATGAGTAAAACTAAAAGGTGCAGAAAGCGTTGGTTGAGTGATACTTCATATAATTTGATTTATCTTTAATACATATGAGCATAAATAAATGTAATTATTGGCGAGTCAATGATTTCAATCAAAACTATATTTGATAATATTACTTCTTCAATAAATACAAAATGATAAAGCATTCAAATGTACTAAATCAATCTTTTAATTATCCTGATGCATTAAATATCACAAATATGCTCCCACATATATAATGTTGCTTCGTCCACTATGCTTGCTTAGAGGGTGGCGTCAAGCATTAGGTTAGTTTTTGCTGGAGCTATGATTGGAGCGTTTACTAATTAGGCCAGTGAAGCCAGCCGGTAGCAAAGGTCATGTAGTTGTGCCCTTTGCGTTTTATGCTAAACAAAAGTTCAAAGACGAGCGTCATCTTAGGGTTAGAGGTTAGTAAATTAAGCTAGGGTTGGATTAGGGGTTTCAATTTTTTTGAGAAAGCTGAAAGATCGTTTAACACAAAAGACTCAACGTTGCATTATTAGATTAGTTCCTTAGGGTAGGAGTCAAGGAGTAAGGCTATAGGATTGGAGGGATTTAAATTTAAGGACTAGAAGGTTAGGCTTTCTAGTGTTTCAATGTTGAGGAGCCACAAAGTCAAAACCCTAAGGGGGGGGGCTCATTCCGGTGTAGCTTAAGCTGAGCCTCATGCTCCTCCCTCTTTCCTTAAAACTCTTTGGCAAAGCGGCTGAAAACTTTAAAACATAAATCTAGGGCTGAAAAGTGTTGTAGAGCCCAGGCTTTTCAAACCCTAAGGAATCAAACCCTAGGTGTAAAAGTCAGCGAACTAGGCCTAGGGCGTCTTCTTTCTTCAATCTATGTTTTCAAATCTAACTTAGAAAAAGAAGAATTTGTGTAGCAATGGCTAGGCTATTCTTCTAAATCAAATGGCTAAACAAGTTTTATCATGGGACGGAAGCAAGGACCATACTTTTGTGCTTTCTCCCATAGAGGTTTCAATGATTAAGCAAAGAAATAGCAACAATGTAACCATACAAAATAAGACATTTAACCTACAACCATTCGATAGAGTTTTGCATGAAAATGTACTTACAAATCAATGAAGAGCTAATCAAACCCTAGTTGTAACATTTCCAGTGCTTTCATACACATGCAGATAATCCTCCCAACATGGCTATAAGCTCCAAGAGCCAATAATCGAGACAAGACTAAAAAGTATCTCTAAAGAGTGAGTTTCTTACGTCAAAGTAGAGGGCTCGTCCTCAATTTATATCATCCAAATGACCTTTAATTAAAAATAGGTCATTAAAAGCAGTAGAGCAGATGACTTACAAGAATTACATCACATTTGTCACATTAGAATGCCTAAAGTACAGGTATAGGCTAAAAGGCGTCAGGCCCTCTGGGAGCGTTAGCCCCTTATTGGGCATTATCGGCATCAGAAGAGGCGTTGACCCCTTCTGGGGCTCTAGGCGCACGTTGTGATCAAACACCAACACCCACATCCTCTAGAAAACTTCCGATACCGGTGATCATCCCATCAAAACCATCATCTCATGGAGGGTGTGAGTCCCCTAAGTCAATCTACGCTAAAGTTTCATGGGTGAGGGCGTCCTCCTATTCTCATACAGGGCTCATCAAAATGTTGTCCACACTCTGCCATCCTAGCAACCATCGATGGGCTCTTCAGCCCATGGAGGTCCAAACTAAACATATCCCCATGTGTACTGTCCTCACAGTTTTGTCCCTTGGTGTAGTCACGCACATCAAAGACTATACCCTCCATGGGCTCATCATTCCCTAGATATCATAGAAGTAAAATCATATTTCATCATTAAAGTTATCAAATAAGTAAAATTCCTACATATCATCAAATAGCTCAAAGATATTTGACCACTGAGATCTACTATGCAAAGCTAAGGAAACCCGGCCAGAACAATTTTGTTGGGATAACACCCACAAGAGATGGAAAGTTTCCTCCCGAGGAAGATCATTCAAGCCATGTTTTATGAGGTGATATGGGTTAGGGATGTCGGTCCTGATAAGATTGAGGTGTTGTGTGGAGTGCTGCTTGTAGGGGCCGAGTTGTACCCGATCTGGATACATTTTTCTGGAAACCAGCATTGCCTTAATCTTTTCATTTATTTCTTTTCTTTCTTTTTACTTCAAGGTCCAACCCGGTACTTGGCTTGAGTGACCAGTGTGATGTTACCTTGGTATCTTAGCGAGAAATGATAAGGCTGGCTCATGATGAGACCCCTTTCCTTCGGCCATGCAAACAAAGGTCCAACTTTATACAGCAGTAACGGAGATAGTGGCAATGTCATGCAGATTGGATACCTATGAACATAATGGGTTGGCTCGTGATGGGGCCTCCATCCCCTCTTTGTTAGGTCTTGTTTTATTATTTTTCTTAGGGTCCCTTATGTTTCTTATCGAGAGAGGCTCTTTATTGCCTTCTGGGGATCCCCAAGGTGAAGTATCTCTAGGTTTTATTTCCTATGGATTTTTCTTTTACATTTGCTTTACCCCCTAGGCCTTTAGCCCCTTCTTCCCCTGAACAAGTGTAACCCTCAAAGGTCATCCCTAATGGTCGGACTAGGGAAGTGGGATAGATGTCACGAGAGATAAGATGTAAAATGAACAAATGGTGGGCTTGGGAGTGGCTCTGCCGTCCCCTTAGTAGCTAACCAAAACCCTTGAATATCAACTTCTAAGTCACACCACCAATTACCCCAACAATGGTCAAAGTGGATTAGTGTAAGATCCAAAGCGAGTCATGTCAGTAGAAAGGAACCTAATGCATATATAAGAGGGTTATAACGATCCAAATATGACACATACCAGCATATATAAGAGGGTTATAACGATCAAATATGACACATACCATGATACCTTGGACCAATTACCTCATGGAGAAAGAGCCCTCTCTGATGCAAGTCCAAGTCGGTGGTGATGGAAGCTGCTGCTACTGACAGGACAACTCTGGCGAAGAAGAAGAAACATGGGTCCTCCAGGACCATGCCTAAGTCAATCCTTCTCTCGGTACTCCATGTCTAGGACCTGTGGGCCTCGAGACATGATCTCCTAGTTATCCCTAGATATTGGGGATAACAAGCCCCACACTCATTCACCCCCCCTCTAAGTGTGGTAGGTGTGTCCAACAAGACACCCTAATCCTTGTATCATTTGTAAGAAGAAGAGAAGGGATCAATTAGATATTGTAACATTAGCATAGAAAAGAAGAAGAGTTGTAGCAGGAATTTGTATTGGAGAATCCATGTACAGAATCCTTAATTAATACAAGAAGCTTTGACTCAGATTCATGGTGTTATGATGCTTTCTGTTTATACACGCTGAATGGTGTGCTTATGGTTGTTTATTCTCTCTATTATGCATTTGTTTTAATGTTGTGTCGAATGCCCGATTTCATATTGAATGTTTGAATTCTGAGAGAAGAAAGAGAAGGAATTTCAATTGTTTCTCTTCCTGAGTGAGAATTCCTGAAAGGAGTGTAGTGAAACGTCCAAAAGGTGTGTGTTGACAAAGATTCTGAGTTTTATCTCAGAAATATCGGGAGGGATACCGTTTTTCTCATTCAAATAGAAGTGTAGGTGAAGAACATAAGCCATGCAAAGTGTGCGTAGGCTGGTAGAGGATTCACTATGATACACACATCAAGTGGTATCAGAGCTTCATTCTTGCTTGTATATTTCAGGCAAGGGAAGCGAAGGAGGAAAGCACTCTGATACACACATCAAGTGGTATCAAAGCCGTAATTCTTCTTGTATATTTCAAGCAGAGGGAGAAGGCAAGGGAATACAGAGAAGGAAAGCACTCTGATATACACATCAAGTGGTATCAGATCTTGTCTCTGTTTGTATACTTCAGACAGAGGGAGAAAGAGGAACTGGAGCACTCTGATACACACATCAAGTGGTATCAGAGCGGGACTTCACTTGTATATTTCAGATGAGGCGAGGTAGAACAAGACGGAGCGCTGGAGACTCTGTGATGGTTGTTTGCAGGTAGGAAACAATCAAGAAGACAGTCAGGAGGATTGTAAGAGAAGCTGAGACACTCGGGGTGCAGAGTGATAGTAGCAGTTTGCTCAGGAGGCAACAGAGGCAACAATATGGCTACTGAAGGCCGTAGACATGCTGGGAGGAAAAATTCAGAGCTATGGAGTCAAGAAGGCATAGATGAAGAGCTCACTGATATAAAGAAAGAAATAGAAAAGCTTGCATTGAAGATGCAACAGAAAGCAAAGCCAAGATGGGTATATGAATGGCCCATGAGGAAGGCAAAAGAAAAATGGCCAGTCAAGGAGTTGATGGCTAGAAGACAACGTAGGCTGATAAGAGGATGGTTGAGGTATGCGGAAAACTTGAATGGACCAGAAGAATAAATGGTCAGGTATGTGAACTAGAGATTGGGGAAATTCTCGGTGAAGAGAATGAAAAGGGATTGGCCGAAGATCTTAAGAACTGCCGGAAGGGCAAAGAAGAAATTCCCAATTGCCAGGTGGGCAATAATTTGAGATCACTGCGGTATCTCACAGACTTCCAGGAGGGCAGTGGAAGGTTTCTAGATTTCCAGGTGGGCAAGGGAACAGAGTTGAGATTAGCTGAAGATCTCACGGACTGTCATGAGGACAGCCGAGGAATTTCACATTGCTAGCTGGGCAATTAAATGAGGTCGCTACAGGATCTTGAAGACTGCCAGGAGAGTAGCGGAAGCATCTCATATTTCCAAGTGGGCAGAGATGAGCATTCGAGACTATCTGAAAGTCTCATGGGCTCAGAGGTGAGTTGGAATCAGCCAGAAGAGCTGACAGAGAAGATGAGCTCAGAGGTGAATTTAGATCAGCGGGTGCAGCTGACAGAAAGGGAGGATCAGATGAGTCTTCTAATGATTGGATGAATTGAAGTATTCCTACCACTTGCCTAGGAGGAGGCAGAAAACTATGTTGCAGATGCAGCAACACCAGAAGAACAGTTGATTGTGACTGTTAGGAAAGAAAAATTGGAGCAGACTTTAGAAGTTGCCCAAGCAGAAGGAGAGAATGAGCATTATGAGGAATGGCTCAACATATTCAGCCAGGAAGCTGAGGGAGCTGCAGCACTGAAGATAACAGCAGAAGAAGCAAGAGAGGATGATGAGCATTCTAAGGAATGGCTCAATACTTTCAACCAGGAAACTGAAGGGACTGCAACCTGGGAGTTTGCAAAAGAAGAAGAAGAAGCATACATCTTTTACTTTGCTGATCTGTGGGAGAAGATTGAAGCCCTGGAGAGAAGGGTGAAAGTGCAAGGCATGCACATCCAACAAGTGAGGTTGGAAACTGATGAAGAAGGTGTGGGAGATCACAGTGATCTGCCCATGTGCCGAAAAATTTTGCAGCTGAGGAGACTGCATGAATAGAGCTAGGCATTGGAGCAACTGGATGAAGTGATCAGGGAGATCAGAGAGATGATGATAAGGTCAGTAAGGACTGCCAAAGGGGAGAGGCTGAGCAGAAGGAAGGAAGCAGCAGCAACGCAGAAGAAGCAACAACAGCAGGATGGAGCAGACGAACAACTCCAGATAGTTGTTTGGGATCCAGGGGGATTTCAACAGCTAAGAAGGGAAGCTCATGAGAAGGAGCTCATGAATTGATACCACTTGATGGCATCCCCTCCGGGCACCTACCTCAACAAGTCCCATTCCTGACCTCCCGGTCTTAAGGATCGCTAAAATTCCCCTTTTCGAGCCGAAGCGGCTCCTTGGATCCCCAATGGAATCTCTGTTAAAATCTTGATCCACAGGTCCTTCTTTTCCTGTCACGGCCTCTGCACGCACCTGTGACTTTTCCCCGATTGAAATTTCGAGTTTCGGGGTTTCGTGATCCCCGATGACAAGAGTTCCTATCCTCTCAAACTCCCGATCTCCGATTTGCTGATGCGCCCCTTTTTTCCTTAGCCCATCCTAGCTATACCATGGTCCATGTGACCGCCTCTCATAAGACCGCAGCCTTATATCCTTTCGGGGATTTGGGCTACCAAATGTCGATATGCTCCAACTTCCATTATCCCTCCGGGCTAGACCTTTGGTCCACACGACCTCCCCTTATATGACTAAAGTCATACCTCCTATCGGGGTTTCAGACTTTCCAATGCCCAAACACATATGTCCTCAAGATTCGCGATCCCTCGAATCCTGATTCTCCTTTATGCTGATAGCTGGCCCCACGATGGAGCTTTCCTCCTTGTCTCCAGGACTCATGAAATTCCAAACCCTGACTTTCTTCGGATTCTTGACACGCGTCCTAGATGGATGGATGGTTCAGATCAACCCTCGGGTTTCACCAATTACAAAAATAAAAAACACTTACCTACGCAACCTCCGGTGTCTGGATATCCGATGTTGGATAATCATGCGACACGTGTCCTTCCTGAGATCCACAGCTGTGGTTCTCTCGCAGTTTCGGGCTTCAACAGATCTCAGACCCTTAGTCTCGAGACTCCCGATATGCTGATGGTTCTTTATTTCTGCCACCTATCCTGACAAATGGATGGTTCTGATTGTATCGGGGTTTTGCGACTTCTAATGCTCTGGAAGTCTTGTCTTCAGGATTCGTGAAACGCCGAACCCTGATGCGCCGGTTTGACTTTTCTATCGGGACTTCCCACAATAGCCTGGATCACCACCATGTGTCCCCAACAGATGGACGACCCTGATCCAATCTCGCTATTTCGGGACTTTTGATACCCCGATGACAGAAACACCTCTAATAACTCCAAACCCCAGTAGCCGATATACTGACAGGTAGCTCGATCTCTGCCACGTGTCCCAACCGATGGACGGTTCAGATCGTTCCCGGGACTTTTACCATGAAAATCCCCGATCTCATGTCATCGTGACTCCTGATTTCACGAATGCCGATATCCCGATGGCCACGCCTCTCGTCGGTATTTTACCTCTGGCTATGAGATTTTAACTCCCTTGCAACTCCTGTCAGATCCAATGGTTGTCGGGTATTTGGATCAAGATCCAACGGTCTAGATCTATTCTTCCTCTGTGCACTCTCCTGTTGCTCCCTGGACGTGAAAATCAAACGATCCAGATCTCCTTCTCCCATTGATCTGACGGCTGCTGTGATACCTCCTGAGCTTGCGCACTCCTTCTTCCCAACCTTGGGAGAATTCCAAGTTCTCAAAGGCCTCAACCTTTGTTTCATTCTGTGAGTTGTTCGACTTTAAGCCTCGCCTGCATTCTCCACGACGCTATTCCTCCTGAGCTTTTATAGACTCTGAAATCCTCCAAAGAGTTCTTCAACCTCTGCACTCCTAGCAGCCTCGATTCTGTGCATCGAAAGCACTGTTCCTCCTGAGCTTCTGCGCCCGAATCCTCAAGGGACTCTATGACTCTTACGCCTCTGCAGAGTCTTCACGCACATACAACGCTTATCCGTCCTGAGCTTTCCTGTAGCTTCGACCTCCACAGAAACTCGGTTCTTCTTTCCTTTCTCCCACAGATGGAGAATTCGACGCCCTCTTAGCTGTCTTCTACTCAAGCAACCTCCTGCTGAGTCCTTCAGGGTGTTCAACAACCCTGCGAATATTCCTTCAGTGGATTCTTCCTCTAAATTCCAGAACTCAAAGAGTTCTCTTCTCTTATGCCTGTCTTCACAATGTCTCAATGCCCACCTGGCAGAGTGTCTTCTCCCATAACTTCCAGCAGTTCTGTACTCTTCTGTGCACCTATGCACTTACTCAATGCCCACTTGGCAGAGCTCTCAGAATCCTCAATGAATCTGGCTTCTGTCTGAACTCACAGCAGAGTTCTTCCTTAGCACCCTGTGCCTATGCTCAATGCCCTCCTGGCAGAGCGTCAATAAGCCTCAGTGATTCTGACTTCTTAAGAACTCACAATAGAGTTCTTCCCAATGCACCATTGTGCATATGCTTAATGCCCACTTGGCAGATCTTCACAGAATCCTCAATGATTATGTCTGCAACTATGTTCTTCTCCACAGCCCTGCCTCCAAGGTATTCAACAACCTTGAGGTCTTCTCTTGAGTTGTTGATTCCATCTCCTGTGCCCACCTGGCACATCTATGTCTGACTCTGCAGAGTTCAGAAATGCATCCTCCATGCATGGCTATCAGAACCCACAACGTTCCGTCACACCCTCATGGTGTGAAGCCTCAAAGACCTCTCAAGCCTGAAACCAAAACAACTCCTGCAAATGAAAACCTACAGTATACATCTACAACATATAAATAACACTCATGGACATTCACATAACACAGAAATACATGCAGGAAAAACTGCTTTTGTTTATATTAAAATGGCAAATGCCTGTTTGTACAAGGTGTTCCTGAGCACCACTTGTAACAAGGTCTCGACTCTTCTCTTCTGCTCTCTACTCGAAGATTCTCTATCTTTTTTGAACTATCAAAATGAGATACTAAAATCTCTTTTACCTGAGGGGGCTCTTCGAGCGCTTCCTTCCGGATCTCACCTAACCTATTCAATTACATTGAATGGGATGTCTAGTCCAACATATGGATCTAGATATCAGCCTTACAAATCATTAAAGGCCTTCCTATCTACAGCCTGCACAAAGGCACGACCCTATGGCTCAACGGCCTAAACATTTAATTACATTCATTCAAATTTTAAATGAGGCTGCACCTCTCTTCAACACACGATTTTCATTCACTGTCGTGGCTGGCTGGTGTGGAGATATGCTCCTACATCAATTACCCAAAAAGAAAAGAAAAGTACTCCTTGATCAAACTTCCTACAAAATATATTATTTATCGGAACACACCCTAAGGAACAATTCATGATGACTAGAAGATGTTATATTATAGTTTACCTCTAATACCATAGGCATACCCATTGCAGCCAGCAAGCATCCATAGCCTCGACAAGGATACCTTTTAACCCATTTAGATGCTTTTATCCCATCCACTAGTTAAAAATGCATAGCTTATAAACCTTTTGTTATAACTTATTTTCTTTACTTTTCTAAAGAATGAGTTGGAAGCCACTGTCAGAGAGTGACAACATCATTCACAAATATCTACAGAAATGAAAAGGTCGGCTCGTGATGAGACCTCCTTTCCCCTAGTCATGTAACCGAGAACCACTACCCTAGCTTGGTGACTAGATGATGGTAATTTCATACCATAAATACCCACGATCATGATAGTTCGGCTCATAATGAGACCTCATATCTTCCAACTAACCCCTTAAATGCCATTTGTTATATGAAAAAGGTTGCACTATGATTAATGTTAATCTCATTAGAGATTAGTTAATGGATGGGGAAGAAAACTTTACTCCCTAAGAGTATGGGATGGCATTAAGAGGTTTGAGATAATAAAAATAGTAGCCTCACTCCTTTCTTCCTAAAGAGGGAACCGATTAAAACATAATTGCAGAAATTATATAAATTCAACATTTTGTAATTAATTTGTAATAGTCAAAAGGAAAAATAATCAATGCAGCTAGGTTTTAATATGAAAGTAAAACTTGGAAAGTGTTCCACCACGGGTAGGGTGATTCTCTTCTTGAAAATTACCTTGCAAAATATTTCTTCAAACACAAAACTTCAGGATGATGAAAGCTCAGATGACTTACTTAAACCAGAGTACCATTTATTTTTGGATTAATAAATCCTTATCCATTGATCTTAAAATTTGATAGTCATAATAGAATCAANTCCAAGCAGTCATCAGAAATGAAAGGAACCTAATGCATATATAAGAGGGTTATAATGATCAAATATGACACATACCATGATACCTTAGACCAATTACCTCATGGAGCAAGATCCCTCTCCGATGCAAGTCCAAGCCGGTGGTGATGGAAGTTGCTGCTACTGACAGGACAACTCTGGTGAAGAAGAAGAAACATGGGTCCTTTAGGACCATGCCTAAGTCAATCCTGCTGTCGGTGCTCCATGTCTATGACCTGTGAGCCTCGAGACATGATCTCCTAGTTATCCCTAGATATCAGGGATAACAAGCCCCACATTTATTCACCCCCCCTCTAAGTGTGGTAGGTGTGTCCAACAAGACACCCTGATCCTTGTATCATTTGTAAGAAGAAGAGAAGGGATCAATTAGAGATTGTAACATTAGCACAGAAGAGAAGAAGAGTTGTAGCAGGAATTGGTATTGGAGAATCCATGTACATAATCCTTAATTAATATAAGAAGCTTTGACTCAGATTCATGGTGTTATGATGCTTTCTGTTTATACACGCTGAATGGTGTGCTTATGGTTGTTTATTCTCTCTGTTTTGCATTTGTTTTAATGTTGTGTCGAATGCCCGATTTCATATTGAATGTTTGAAGTCCGAGAGAAGAAAGAGAAGGAATTTCAATTGTTTCTCTTCCTGAGTGAGAATTCCTGAAAGGAGTGTATTGAAACGTCCATAAGGTGTGTGTTGACAAAGATTTTGAGTTTTATCTCAGAAATCTTGGGAGGGATACCATTGTTCTCATTCAAATAAAAGTGCAGGTGAAGCACAGAAGCCATGCAAAGTGTGCGTAGGCTGGTAGAGGATTCACTATGATACACACATCATGTGGTATCAGAGCTTGATTCTTTCTTGTATATTACAGGCAAGGGAAGTGAAGGAGGAAATCACTCTGATACACACATCAAGTGGTATTAGAGCCATAATTCTTCTTGTATATTTCAAGCAGAGGGAGAAGGCAAGGGAAGCCAGAGAAGGAAAGCACTCTGATACACACATCAAGTGGTATTAGAGCTTGTCTTTGTTTGTATACTTCAAACAAAGGGAGAAAGAGGAACCGGAGAACTTTGATACACACATCAAGTGGTATCAGAGCGGGACTTCACTTGTATATTTCAGCTAAGGCGAGGTAGAAGAAGACGGAGCCCTTGAGACTCTGTGATGGTTGTTTGCAGGTAGGAAACAATCAAGAAGATTGTCAGGAGGACTGTAAGAGAAGCTGAGACACTCGGGGTGCAGAGTGACAACAACAGTTTGCTCGGGAGGCAATAGAGACAACAAGATGGCTACTGAAGTCCGTAGACATGCTGGGAGGAAACATTCAGAGCTATGGAGTCAAGAAGACATAGATGAAGATCTCGCTGATATAAAGAAAGAAATAGAAAAGCTTGCGTTGAAGATGCAACAGAAAGCAAAGCCGAGATGGGTATATGAATGGCCCATGAGAAAGGCAAAAGAAAAATGGCTAGTCAAGGAGTTGATGGCTAGAAGACAACGTAGGCTGATAAGAGGATGGTTGAGGTATGTAGAAAACTTGAATGTACCAGAAGAATAAATGGTTCAGGTATGTGAACCAGAGATTGGGGAAATTATCGGTGAAGAGAATGAAAAGGGATTGGTCGAAGATCTCAAGAACTGCCGGAAGGGAAGAGAAGAAATTCCGAATTTCCTGGTGGGCAACAAATTGAGATCACTGCGGGATCTCACAGACTGCTAGTAGGGCAGCGGAAGGTTTCCAGATTTTCAGGTGGGCAAGGGAACAGAGTTGATATTAGCTGAAGATCTCACAGACTGTCATGAGGATAGCCGAGGAATTTCACATTGCTAGCTAGGCAATTAAATGAGGTCACTGTGGGATCTCGAAGACTGCCAGGAGAGTAGTGGAAGAATCTCATATTACCAGGTGGGCAGAGATGAGCATTCGATACTATCTAAAAGTATCATGGACTCAGAGGTGAGTTGGAATCAGCCAGAAGAGTTGACAGAGAAGATGAGCTCAGAGGTGAATTTAGATCAGTGGGTGCAGCTGACAGAAAGGGAAGATCGAATGAGTCTTCTAATGATTGGAGGAATTGAAGTATTCCTACCACTTGCCCAGGAGGAGGCAGAAAACTATGTTGCAGATGCAGCAATAGCAGAAGAACAGTCGACTGTGATTGTCAGGAAAGAAAAATTGGAGAAGACTTTAGAAGTTGCCCAAGCAGAAGGAGAGAATGATCATTCTGAGGAATGGCTCAACATATTCAGCCAGGAAGCTGAGGGAGTTGCAGAACTGAAGCTGATAGCAGAAGAAGCAAGAGAGGATGATGAGCATTCTAAGGAATGGCTCAATACTTTCAGCCAGGAAGCTGAAGGGACTGCAACCTGGGAGTTTGCAAAAGAAGAAGAAGAAGCAAAAAACTTTTGCTTTGCTGATCTGTGGGAGCAGATTGAAGCCCTGGAGAGAAGGGTGAAAGTGCAGGGCATGCACATCCAACAGGTGAGGTTGGAAACTGGTGAAGAAGGTGTGGGAGATCACAGTGATCTACCCATGTGCCGAAAAATTTTGCAGCTGAGGAGACTGCATGAATAGAGCCAACCATTGGAGAAGTTGGAGGAAGTGATCAGGGAGATCAGAGAGCTGATGATAAGGTCAGTAAGGACTGCCAGCAGGGAGAGCCTGAGCAGAAGGAAGGAAGCAACAACAACGCAGAAGCAGCAACAGTAGCAGGATGGAGCAGATGAACAACTCCACATAGTTGTTTGGGATCCAGGGGGATTTCAACAGCTGAGAAGGGAAGCTCATGAGAAGGAGCTCATGAATTGATACCACTTGATGGCGTCCCCTCCGGGCACCTACCTCAGCAAGTCCCATGCCTGACCTCCCGGTCTTAAGGATCGCTCAAATTCCCCTTTTCAAGCCGAAGAGTCTCCTTGGATCCCCAATGGAATCTCTGTTAAAATCTCGATCCACAGGTCCTTCTTTCCCTGTCACGGCCTCTGCACGCACCTGTGACTTTTCCCCGATTGAAATTTTGAGTTTCGGGGTTTCGTGATCCCTGATGACAAGAGTTCCTATCCTCTCAAACTCTCAATCTCCGATTTGCCGATGCACTTCTTTTTTCCTTAGCCCATCCTAGCTATACCATGGTCCATGTGACCGCCTCTCATAAGACCGCAACCTTATATCCTTTCGGGGCTTTGGGCTTCCAAATGCCGATGTGCTCCAACTTCCATTAGCCCTTCGGGCTAGACCTTTGGTCCACACGACCTCCCCTTATATGACCAAAGTCATACCTCCTATCGGGGTTTCGGACTTTCCAATGCCCAAATACATATGTCCTCAGGATTCGCGATCCCTCGAATCCTGATTCTCCATTATGATGACAGCTAGCCCCACGATGGAGCTTTCCTCCTTGTCTTCAGGACTCACGAAATGCCAAACCCCGACTTTCTTCGGATTCTTGACACGTGTCCCAGATGGATGGATGGTTCAGATCAACCCTTGGGTTTCGCCAATTACAAAAATAAAAAAACACTTACCTACGCAACCTCCGGTGTCTGGATCTCCGATGTTGGATGATCATGCGACATGTGTCCTTCCTGAGATCCATGACTGTGGTTCTCTCGTGGTTTCGGGGTTCAACAGGTCTCAGACGCTTGGTCTCGAGACTCCCGATATGCCGATGGTTCTTGATTTCTGCCACCTATCCCGACAAATGGACAGTTCTGATTGTATCGGGGTTTTGCGACTTCTAATGCTCTGGAAATATTTTCTTCAGGATTCGCGAAACGTCGAACCCCGATGCGTCGGTTTGACTTTTCTATCAGGACTTCCCCCAATAGCATGGATCACCACCATGTGTCCCCAACAGATGGACGACCCTGATCCAATCTCGCTATTTCGGGACTTTTGATACCTCGATGACAGAAACACCTCTATCAACTCCAAACTCCGGTAGCCGATATACTGACGGGTAGCTCGATCTACGCCATGTGTCCCAACTGATGGACGGTTCAGATCGTTCCCGAGACTTTTACCATGAAAATCCCCGATCTCATGTCATTGTGACTCCCGATTTCATGAATGTCGATATCCCGATGGCCACGCCTCTCATTGGGATTTTACCTCTGCCTGCGAGAGTTTAACTCACGTGCAACTCCTGTCAGATCCGATGGTTGTCGGGTATTTGGATCAAGATCCAACGGTCTAGATCTATTCTTCCTCTGTGCGCTCTCCTGTTTCTCCCTGGACGTGAAAATCAAATGGTCCAGATCTCCTTCTCCCATTGATCTGACGGCTACTGTGCTCCCTCCTAACCTTGCGCACTCCTTCTTCCCAACCTTGGAAGAATTACAAGTTCTCAAAGGCCTCAACCTTTGTTTCATTCTACGAGCTGTTCGACTTTAAGCCTCGCCTACATTCTCCACGACGCTATTCCTCTTGAGCTTTTATAGACTCTGAACTCCTCCAAAGAGTTCTTCAACCTCTGCACTCCTTGCAGCCTCGATTCTGTGCACCGAAAGCACTGTCCCTCCTGAGCTTTTGCGCCCGAATCCTCAAGGGACTCTATGACTCTTACGCCTCTGCAGAGTCTTCACGCACATACAATGCTTATCCGTCCTGATCTTTCCTGTAGCTTCAACCTCAACAGAAACTCGGTTCTTCTTTCCTTTCTCCCACAGATGGAGAATTCGACGCCCTCTTGGCTATCTTCTACTCAAGCAACCTCCTGCTGAGTCCTTCAGGGTGTTCAACAACCCTGCGAAGATTCATTCAGTGGATTCTTCCTCTAAATTCCAGAACTCAAAGAGTTCTCTTCTCTTGTTCCTGTCTTCACAATGTCTCAATGCCCACCTGGCAGAGTGTCTTCTCCCAGAAATTCCAGCAGTTATGTACTCTTCTGTGCACCTATGCACTTGCTCAATGCCCACTTGGCAGAGCTCTCAGAATCCTCAGTGATTATGGCTTCTGTCTGAACTCACAGTAGAGTTCTTCCTTAGCACCCTGTGCCTATGCTCAATGCCCTCCTGGCAGAGCATCAAGAATCCTCAGTGATTCTGACTTCTTAAGAACTCACAGCAGAGTTCTTCCCAATGCAACACTGTGCATATGCTTAATGCCCACTTGGCAGAGCTTCATAGAATCCTCAGTGATTCTGTCTGCAACTACGTTCTTCTCCACAACCCTGCCTCCAAGGTATTCAACAACCTTGAGGTCTTCTCTTGAGTTGTTGATTCCAGCTCCTGTGCCCACCAGGCACGTCTATGTCTAACTCCACAGAGTTCAGAAATGCATCCTCCGTGCACGGCTATCAGAACCCGCAGCGTTCCGTCACACCCTCATGGTGTGAAGCCTCAAAGACCTCTCAAGCCTGAAACCAAAGCAACTCCTGCAAATGCAAACCTACAGTATACATCTACAACATATAAAGAACACTCATGGACATTCACATAACACATAAATACATGCAGGAAAAACTACTTCTGTTTATATTAAAATGGCAAATGCCTGTTTGTACAAGGTGTTCCTAAGCACGACCTGTAACAAGGTCTCGGCTCTTCTCTTATGCTCTCTACTTGAAGATTCTCTATCTTTTTTTAACTATCAAAATGAGATACTAAAATCTCTTTTACCTGAGGGGGCTCTTCGAGCGCTTCCCTCCAGATCTCACCTACCCTATTCAATTACATTGAATGGGTTGTCTAGTCCAGCATCTGGATCTAGATCTCAGCCTTACAAATCATTAAAGGCCTTCCTATCTACAGCCTGCACAAAGGCACGGCCCTATGGCTCAACAGCCTAAACATTTAATTACATTCATTCAAATTTTAAATGAGGCTGCACCTCTCTTCAACACGCGATTTTCATTCACTGTCATGGCTAGCTGGCTGGCTGGCTGGTGTGGAGAGATGCTCCTGCATCAATTACCCAAAACGCAAAGACAAGTACTCCTTGATCAAAATTCCTACAAAATATATTATTTATCGGAACACACCCTAAGGAACAATTCATGATGACTAGAAGATTTTATATTATAGTTTAACTCTAATACCATAGGCATAGCCACTGCAGCCAGCAGACATCCATAGCCTCGACAAGGATACCTTTTAACCCATTTAGATGCTTTTATCCCATCCAATAGTTAAAAATGCATAGCTTATAAACCTTTTGTTATAACTTACTTTCTTTACTTTTAGAAAGAATGATTTGGAAGCCAATGTCAGAGAGTGACAACATCATTCACAAATATCTACAGAAATGAAAAGGTCGGCTCATGATGAGACCTCCTTTCCCCTAGTCATGTAACCGAGAACCACTACCCTGGCTTGGTGACCAGATGATGGTAATTTCATACCATAAATACCCATGATCATGATAGTTTGGATCATAATGAGACCTCATATCTTCCAACTAACCCCTTAAATGCCATTTGTTATATGAAAAAGGTTGCACTATGATTAATGTTAATCTCATTAGAGATTAGTTAATGGATGGGGAAGAAAACTTTACTCCCTAAGAGTATGGGATGGCATTAAGAGGTTTGAGATAATAAAAATAGTAGCCTCACTCCTTTCTTCCTAAAGAGGGAACCGATTAAAACATAATTGCAGAAATTATATAAATTCAACATTTTGTAATTAATTTGTAATAGTCAAAAGGAAAAATAATCAATGCAGCTAGGTTTTAATATGAAAGTAAAACTTGGAAAGTGTTCCACCACGGGTAGGGTGATTCTCTTCTTGAAAATTACCTTGCAAAATATTTCTTCAAACACAAAACTTCAGGATGATGAAAGCTCAGATGACTTACTTAAACCAGAGTACCATTTATTTTTGGATTAATAAATCCTTATCCATTGATCTTAAAATTTGATAGTCATAATAGAATCAA
>SNQJ01S0034324.1:55988-80990 GCA_010110895.2 Picea sitchensis | reverse complement strand
GAGGGTTACACTTTGTCTTGTGGGAAGAAGGGGCTAAAGGCCCAGGGGGTAAAAGCAGCTGGTAAAAGATAAAATCCATAGGAAATAAAACCTAGAGATACTTCGCCCAAAGGATCCCCGAGAAGGCAATAAATAGCCTCTCGATAAGAAACATAAGGGACCCTAAGAAAAATAATAAAACAAGACCTAACCAAGAGGATGGGAGGTCTCATCATGAGCCGGCCCATTATGTTCATAGGTATCCAGCGGTATGACATTGCCACTATCTATTCACCAGGCCAGGGTAGTGACCTTTGGTTGCATGGCCAAGGGAAAGGGGGTCTCATCATGAGCCAGCCTTATCATTTCTGCAAAGATACCAATGGGTAACACTGTCAGCTCTAGTCACCAAGCCAAGGAAGTGTCCTCTGGTCAGACCTTGAAGTAAAAAAGAAATAAAAGCAATAAATGAAAAAGATTAAGGCAATAAAGGGTTTGGAAAAAATGCATCCATGACGAGTACAACTCGCCTCCTACAAAGGCACCCATAGACAACACCTGCCCTTGGTCTTACTATGACTGGACATCCCTAAACCATATCACCTCATAAAACATGGCTTGAATGATCTTCTGAGGAAACTTTCCATCTCTTGTGGTTGTTAGCCCAACAGGTTGTTCTGTCGATTTCCTTAGCTTTGTATAGTAGATCTGTGTAATATCTTTGAGCTATTTGATGATATGCTAGGAATTTCATGCATTTATTTGATAAATTTAATGATGAAATATGATTTGCATTGATATGATCTCTAGGAATGATGATCCCATGGAGGGTGTAGTCTTTGATGTGCAGGACCATACCCGATGGACAGGTACCAGAGGACCGGTACACGTGGGGAGATGACTAGCTCGGACCTCCATGGGGCTGAAGATCCCATCAGATGGTTGCTGGGATGGAAGAGGCAGGACAACGTTTTGATGAGCCCTTGCATGGAGAAGGCAGGAGGACGTCCTCACCAGGACACTTTAGCAGAGATTGACCTAGGGGGGATCACCCCCTGCAGATGAGATGATGGTTTTGATGGACAGGATGCCACCAGGGTAGGCTGGACGTTTTCTGGAGAATGTGGCAGTGTGCTTGGATCATTTGGCATGTGTGGCAGCCTGCAGGAGCCCTAGAAGGGCCAACATTTTTCTTTCTAGATGCTGATCATGCCCAATAAGGGCCAACGTCTCCCTCACAGGGGCCTGATGTCCCCTTTTTAGCTCATAATTTTGGCATTTTAGCATTTAATGTGACAAATGATGTAATTATTGTAAGTCATCTTTGTTGGTTGTTTTAATGACCTATTTTTTAATTAAAGGTCATTTGGATGATATAAATTGAGGACGTTGAGCCTCATTTTGACAGAAGAAAACTCACTCTCTTGTGAGAGATACTTTTTAGTCTTTTGTCTTGGATTATTGGCTCTTGGAGTTGAGGCGCTACACTTGGGAGGATTATCTTTGGCATGTGTATGGTGTTTTTATCATTGGAAGGTGTTACAACTAGGGTTTGATTAGCTCTTCGTTGATTTGTAAGTACATTTTTCATGCAAAACTTCTTGATTGAATGGTTGTAGGTTAAATGTCTTATTTTGTATGGTTACATTGTTGCTATTTTGCTTAATCATTGAAACCCTAGGGAGAAAGCACACAAGTAGGTCCTTTCTTCATGTCCCCATGATAAAAACTTGTTTAGCCACTTGATTTAGAAGAATATATCCTAGCCATTGCTACACTAATTCTTTTTTTTCTGAGTTAGATTTGAAACATAGATTGAAGAAAGAAGACGTCCTAGGCCTAGTTGACTTTACACCTAGGGTTTGACTCTTAGGGTTTGAAAAACCTTGGATCTACAACACTTTTCAGCCCTAGATTTATGTTTTAAAGCTAGCCGTTTTGCCAAAGAGTTTTAAGGAAAGAGGGAGGAGCATGAGGCCTAGCTTAAGCTACACCGGAATGAGCCTCTTCCCCTTAGGGTTTTGACTTTGTGGCCCTGCCATTGCAAAACTAGAAAGCCTAACCTTCTAGTCCTTAAATTTAAATCCCTCCAAGCCTATAGCCTTACTCCTTGACTCCATTTACCCTAAGACACTAATCTAATAATGCAACATTGAGTCTTTTGTGTTAAAACAATCTTTCTAGCTTTCAAAAAATTGAAACCCTAACTAACCCTAGTGACTTACTAACCCTAACCCTAAGATGACGTCTTGCCCCTTTTGAAGTTTTGTTTAGCATAAAACGTTGTGGCATTGTCATACATTGATAGACTTTGAAGTATTGGTTATTTTCATTGGCCTAATTAGCAAAACGTCCATCTCATAGTCTAGCAAAACTAACCTAGAATAAGCTTGACGTCACCCTCTAAGCAAGCATAGTGACATATCAACATTATATATGTGAGCATATTTGTGATATTTAATGCATTGTGATAATTAAAGGATTGATTTAGTACATTTGAATGCTTTATCATTTTGTATTTATTGAAGAAGTAATATTATAAGCCATAGCTTTTATTGCAATCATTGACTTCGTCAATAATTACATTTATTTATGCTCATATGTATTAAAGATAGTCATCAACTTATGGAGTACTAACCACTGCTTGCACCTTTTAGTTTTATCATTTGCCTTGTCTCGCAAACAGGTGCCCTTTCAGTGGAATACCTTCTCTTTGACTATCTTCTTGGCAGTAATCTGTGAAGGGAAAGCTTATTTTAACCTTTGAGCCTTGAACCCTTGATACTTTTCCTTCAAAACCCCAGATTACTAGGGATGTCTCCCTTGGGATTAGCCACCCTGAATAGAAAGATCTCCCCATCAAGGTGACAGTGGGTGGGGAAGCTCCTGTTACACCAGTTTGACCCTTAACCTTCAGATACTTGACCTATCCTACAAACTGAGCGATAACATTTTGGCGTCGTTGTCGTGGAACACTGAGTCAATCTTCCTCAAACGACAAACCTTCGGTAAGCCTTGCCTCAGAAATATTTTCTTACAAGCTTACATGGTGACTCCACTACAACTTTTCCCCCTATTCTTTGGTAGTTTCAAGAAAACTATCTGGCGACTCCACTGACGATGAAGCCAACAATGACTTCACAATGGGATCTCGGGAGATATAAACCTTTAGACATGAGAAAAATCCCAGGATACCCAATACAAATTCCCCCGATATCCAAAAAAAGATGGCTCCCTAAATTCACCAATGGCAATGGGGAAAGAGATGACTTTCATATGAATGACTTTTATTCTTACTTTATGCTCAACCCTGTCGTTGTTGAGGCTGAAGATGTAGTAATGAAACTTTTTTCACACACTCTTCATGGAAATGCTAAGAAGTGGTATGATAGCCTTCCTAATGCCAACATCACCTCTATGAACCAGTTGGAAGAAATCTTTCTTGAAGAATGGGGCATTCAGTCAGAAGACATCCCAGTACTACAAAAAAAATTTGAGGATATAAAACAAAGTGGGAACGAAACCCTATTTGACTTTCAGAGTAGGTTTGAGGGCACTCTATATCAGATTCCTGCAACCCATCATCCTGAAGAAAAGTATGTTGTCCATCTCTATACCCATGCGATCTTGGCTCACTTAGGTTTACCCCTCAGTAAAAGGGCCCCAATGACGCTCGATGAAGCTTATGGCATGGCTAGAGGAATTGAACAAAACATCTCCTTATCTGGGATGAAGGACCTCTTCACCTCAGGTACCCTTAGTATGAAAAGTTTGTATTCCCATGAAAACCTCGTTGATGATTTCCAAGAAGAAAGGGAACAAACCATCATTCAACATAGGATGGATGAATACATGGCTGAGGAGATGGAACCTAAACAAGAGGATGAAGTATCAACATGTGCCCCTCCCTCTGATAAACCAATCCAAGACCCCTTTTCCTCTGCACAACAAAAGGAAGATGAGGTTAGTTGTTTCTCTCCTAGGGACTCCAACGACACCTTGTCCCATGACTCAGAGAGTGAGGAAGAAATGGAAGCCTTGGACGAAGTGGATGTTCCTTTCTATGTAATCGAAGATAAGGAAGCAAATCATGATGATGAAGCAATAACACATGCTGAAAAAACCAAAGCTATCGAAGTCCCTGCATAGGAAGAAACAATAAGTTACCCTCCTCCCCTAGTTTTTGATGATGCTTTACTTTATGATGAAGAGGAGGATGAATTTTCAGATGTTTCAAACCCTGCATGTTATGACACAGATGATGACATTATTGATAGCATTGATGAGTTCATACATGTTGGGAGATGTAGGTGGGATATAGTTGGTTATGACCTGGATCCCATCTATGACACTGAGAATCATTTCCAGTTGTTTCCCTCGCATTTGTCACAACAGATTACTTCCAACCAATGGCAACAAGGAAATGAGGTTTTTACTTGTACCTTTCAAAAAACCAAGGATGACTTAGTACCCCATTCCTCTGATGATTTTTAGTCTTACCTTGAGTTTTTATGAAGATGATTTCCAACCACCGTTGTGCTCAGATTTTAATTCAAGTAAAGATATTGTTTGCCTCAAGAAGGTTTCTCATGATTTTTCACCCCAACCACCTGTTATTACTTTACCTTGCTTTTCCATTAAAGGTGTAGTTGGGAAGTGCCTTTTTTATGTTGAGTTTCCTCCTGGGAAAACCCTATATTCCAAGGGTTGGTTGGGTAATGCTAGTTCCAATCAGTTTTTCAACCTTCCCTTGATAGTTTTCCAGTCCTCCACTAAATCTTTGTCGGTTCCTTCCTTGATTTTAGAGTGTGAGGATCTCCTAGGTATCCAGAAGTTTGCGGGCCGCCAGTGGGGTACTTCTGGAATATGTCTTTCATGACCTTTCTCGAATAGGATTGAGTACTTTCCTCGAGAGATGGACTTGGCAGGATTTTGTCCCTCCACCCGCCTCCATGGAGTTAGACTTTGAGATTCGATGATGTGATATATGTTTTAACTCATGACATTTTGTGCTTGATTTGTCACTATTTTGGTTTATGATGAAGCACAAAGGCAGGTACTGGGGCGTTACTATGGCTCAGCTTCATTGGTTGTTTATTTACACCACGGCATGCAATAGCCAGTTAAGTATAGGTAAGTGTTTCACCTTTTATTTGCATTTAGCAGTGCTTTATATATGCACATGCTTATTTTTTAAGCGAGGGTGGTATTGCCACTCCACCTTTTGTCCCTGATGATTTCTTGTCAAGTGTAAGCAGGTCTATGGGTCTACGCCGGATATTGTTGAGGTTCTCATACACTCTAAAGTTAGCGCATGTCCAGAGTTGGGAGCCATATGTTATCGATATCTAGGGATAACTAGGAGATCATGTCTCAGGCCCACATGTCCTAGACATGGGTACCGAGCAGGATTGACTTAGGCATGGTCCTAAAGGACCCATGTTTCTTCTTCTTAGCCAGACTTGTCTTGTCGTGACAAGCGGCTTCCATCACCATCGTCTTGGACTTGCATGAGGAGAGGGAGCTCTTTCTCCATGAGAGGTAGTGAGATTCAAAAGGTATCATGGTATGTGTCATATTTGATCGTTATAACCCTCTTATATATGCATTAGGTTCCTTTCATTTCTGATGATGACTGCTTGGATCTTACACTAATCCCACTTGACCATTTTTGGGGTAATTGGTGGGGTGACTTAGGAAGTTGATATTCATGGTTTTGGTTATCTACCAAAGGGGATTTGCAGAGACATCATCCACTCCCACCATTTGTTCATTTGTCTTATCTCCCCACACATCCTATCCCTCCTAGTCTAGCCATTGGGATGACCTTTGGGGTTACACTTTGTCTTGTGGGAAGAAGGGGCTAAAGGCCGAGGGGGTAAAAGCGGTACAGTAAATGCTAAAGCCATAGGAAATAAAACCTAGAGATGCTTCGACCAGGGATCCCGAGAAGGCAATAAAAGCCTCTCTCGATAAGAAACATAAGGGACCCTAGAAAAATAATAAAACAGACCTAACCAAGGGGATGGGAGGTCTCATCACAACCAGACCCATTATGTTTATATGTATCCAGCGGTATGACATTTCCACTGCTCGGGTCACCCACACGAGGCGGTGACCTTTAGTTTGCATGTGAGGAAAGGGGTCTCATCCCACAAGACAACCTTATCATTTTGCGAAGATACCAGTGGGTAACCTTGTCGACTCAGTCCACCAAGCCAAGGTAGTGTCCTATGGTCAGAACTTGAAATAAAAAAAAGAAGCATAATAAATGAATGAAAAAGATTAAGGCAATAAATGGTTTGGAAAAATGCATCCATGATAGGTACCACTCACCTCCTACAAAAGGCCACCCTGAGACAACACCTGCCCTTGGTCTTAATTTGGACATCCCTAAACCATATCACCTCATAAAACGGCAAAACTTGACTAATCCTTTGAAACTTTCCATCTCTTGTGGGTGTTAGCCAAATAGGTTTATTCTGTGGGTTTCCTTAGCTTTATATAGTAGATCTGTGTAATATCTTTGAGCTATTTGATGATATGCTAGGAATTTCATGCATTTATTTTATAACTTTAATGATGAGAAATTATTTACATTGTTATGATCTCTAAGACTGATATTAGGCATGGGCGTGAGTCTTTGATAATGCAGGACCATACCAAGCCGGACATGTACGGAGGATCGATACTGCATTAGGAGGCGACTAGCTCAGGACCTCCATGGGGCTAGAAAGACCATCAGATGGTTACTAGGATGTGATGGTAGAGGCAGGACAATGTTTTGATGAGACCTTGCATGGAGAGGACAGGAGGAAGTCCTCACCAGGACACTGGCAGATATTGACCTAGGGGGATCACCCCCTAGGATGAGATGATGGGTTTGATGGACAGGACACCACTAGAAGGGCAGGCCGTAGACGTTTCTAGAGGATGTGGCAGTGTATTGGGATCATTTGGCACGTGTGGCATCTTACTTGGGGAGCCCTAGAAGGGGCCAATGTTTTTCTTTTGGATGTTGATCTGGCGTACCCAATAGGAATAGCGTCTCTATAGAGGGGCTGACATCCTTACAGCTCATAATTTTGGCATTTTAGAATTTTAATGTGACAAATGATGTAATTATTGTAAGTCGATATGCCGATTGTTTTAATGACCTATTTTTAATTAAAAGGTCATTTTGGTTGGAATATAAATTAGGGATATTTGAGCCTCATTTTGACAGAAGCTCACTCTCTTGTGAGAGATACTTTTTAGTCTTTGTCTTGGATTGTGTGGCTCTTGGGTTGAGGTGCTACACTTGGGAGGAGGATTATCTTTGGCATGTGTATGAGGTGTTTTATCATTGGAAGGTGTTACAACTAGGGTTTTGATTAGCTCTTCATTGATTTGTAAGTACATTTTCATGCAAAACTTCTTGATTGAATGGTTGTAGGTTAGTATGCTTTCATTTTGTATGGATTTACATTGTTTCTATTTTGCTTAATCATTTGAAACCCTAGGAGCAAGCACACAAGTAGGTCCTTTTTCTTCATATCCCCATGATAAAACCATTTTCATGCATTTGATTTAGAAGAATATAGCCTAGCCATTTTGCTACACTAATTCTTCTTTTTTCCGAGTTAGATTTGGAAACATAGATTGAAGAAGAAGGCGTCCACGGGCCTAATTGACTTTACACCTATAGTTTGACTCTTATGGTTTGAAAATGTTGGCTCCTACAACACTTTTCAGCCCTAGATTTATGTTTTAAAGATAGCCATTTTGCCAAAGAGTTTTTAAGAGGGAGGAGCATGAGGCTAGCTTAAGCTACTACCGGAATGAGCCTCTTCCCCTTAGGAGTTTTGACTTTGTGGCCACATATTTACAACACTATAAAACCTAACCTTCTAGTCCTTAAATTTAAAATCCCTCAAACCTATAGCCTTACTCACATGACTCCATTTACCCTAAGGCACTAATCTAATAATGCAACATTGAGTCTTTTTTGTTAAAACAATCTTTCTAGCTTTCAAAATTGAAACCCTAACTAACCCTAGGGACTTACTAACTCTAACCCTAAGATGGCGTCTTGCCCCTTTTGAACTTTTGTTTAGCATAAAACATTGTGGCATTGTCATCCATTGATAGAATTTGAAGTATTGGTTATTTTCATTGGCCTAATTAGCAAGACGTCCATCATAGTCTGGCAAAACTAACCTAGAATAAGGATGACGTCACCCTTAAAGCTTACATAGTGACAGTAGCAACATTATATCTGTGAGCATATTTGTGATAGTTAATGCATTGTGATAATTAAGGTTATTTAGTACATTTAGATGCTTTATCATTTTTATTTGTTGAAGAAGTAATATTATAAGCCATAGCTTTTATTGCAATCCATTGACTTAGATCAATAATTACATTATTTATGCTCATATATACTTAGTAAAGATAGTCATCAACTTATGAGTACTAACCACTGCTTTCACCTTTTAGTTTTATCATTTGCCTTGTCATAAGCAGGTTGCTCTTTTGGTGGAATACCTTCTCTTTGACTATCTTCTTGGCGATTAATGCATTGAAGGAAACTTCTGCAACTTCTTTGAGCCTTGAACCCTTGTAACTTTTCCTTCAAACCCCAGATTACTAGGGACGTCTCCCACTTAGGATTATACCCTGAATGAGAAAGGAGCTCCCCATCGGGTGGCGATTGGGTGGGAAGCTCTGTTATGTAATTTGACCCTTAACCTTAGGATACTTGACCTATCCACCTGGGCCCGGCGATAGCGGGGCTCTTTTTCCCAAAACTTCCCTCTTGCAAAAACTCATCAATTAGCATTCAACATTTATTCATTACCCATTGTTGTCATTTTACATAACCAGTTAGATGTGAGAACCTTATCAGCAATATATCATCAACAAGTCGTCCTGCAATGAACACAAAGAACACAAGATGTATGTACAATTTTCTTTTATTACAGGACTACAATCCTTGGGTTTATCATCAACAACTGAATAGAGGTACAACTCTACAAGAGCAACAACTCTATATGCAGAATCAACATTCTCAGCACCAACTGAGATGAGGCAACAATCCTCAATGAGATATCAATCGTACCATAAACAAGAGCATCAACCATCCCTGAGCACATTGCCAAACAACACAGCCAATCAACTTGTACCAAACAAGTGCATCCAACCGTAAAAATTATATACCAATCATGTGTCAACTAATAATAAACAATGACTCGTCAATATGTACCAACATAATCAACCTTCGCCACCTCGTAATGGCTAGCTCATCAGCTGCTTGTCTCAGCCATGACTACTTTTGGATTAGTCAACAACCCTATTTTGAAATAATCATAACTTTGTTTTGTACTAAGTAAAGATATGAAACTGGTACGATGTTCTTCAATGTGTTTTTATGCCAATTCCTCAAGTGGCACTACTTGGAACCTCTTAGAAAGGTATGCTTAAAATATGGCATACCTTGCTGAATTACGGCTTATTCTAGAGGAGAGCGACCTTGAAGAGCATGCCCCACACAAAATATTTGATGAATAGATATGAAATTGTTACAGAGAATACTACAGACTATATTCTAACCAGCACAATTTGTATCACTGAATTTGGATCTGTTATGAAGAAGTTATGATGTTTTACCCAGAACACCCTGATTTTATTAGTTTAGGGACCCAACCACAAACCCTATTTTCCTGGAGTGTAACTCCCAAAATACAACGCACCACAAGGAGGTGTTTTTAACCACAGATGCTGGCTGAAATTTTCCTCACTTGCATAGAAATTTCAGGATCTGAATCATTATAGAAAAAGTTATAGCGAAAATGGTGTTGACTGTAAATAACATACCTTAGAAAGGCACCATCAAAGAATGTATCCTTGTTTGCATTTCAGCTTCTTTTCTTCCTTTCCTTAGCATTTCGGCTTAGATATCCTTAGTTTACCTCAGTCACTTGTAGATCGCTGTGTCCTCAAGTGTTCCACACCAAGAAATGCTCAGAAGCTCTCACAAGGAAGCTCTCCATCAATGCTCCAAAATATATTCCCACAAGAGCTCTCCATTGATCCACAAAAGGATGATCTACAAAGAGACCATTGCTATCTTGTTTATACTTTCATCATTTAGGTCCCAGCTAACCCATTTCAGATTAGCCAAACCTATTTTCCTTATTTTTTTGTGTTAACCACTTTCCATAAATGAAAGTTCTCCAATACTTTAACATTTACAATATTCCTTCTTGATTTTGTCACCTTACTTTATCATTTATTGATTTTGTCCACTTCTCTTGATTATTTAAATAATCCACCTTGAATTTGTCACTTTAATTTATCATTTTAAATAATATTATGCCCATTTCTAGGTCTCTTGACCTATTTTTCTTATTTTTTTAGGGTTAACCACTTTCCGTAAGTATTTCCTTCTTGATTTTGTCGACTTACTTTATCATTTCTTGATTTGTCCTTTTCTTGATTATTTAAATAATAAATCCACCTTGAATAAATAATATTAACCATTTCTAGGTCCCACTTAACCTATTTTCCTTATTTTTTAGGGTTAACCACTTTCCATAAATATTCCTTCTTGATTTTGTCACCTTATTTATCATTTTCTTCTTTTAGGTCACTTTGACTTCTTTTGACTTTTGGGGCTTCAAACCTTCATGTGGGGTCCCTTCATCTTACATTAATGGCCATAAATCTCTAACAGTGGGGAGTTATGTGACGTCCCACCTTCACACCAGAAATGGCATGACAAGCACTATCCATCGAGGATAGTTTCACCAACAATTTCCTTCATCGTTGTTCCCTCATACAAGCATGGGTCCTCCAACCATTCTTCTAGGACTAACTCAATCCATAAAGCATCTTCCCCGTGAGGGATTTTCACCATAAAGAGACCACTTTTGGATTTCATCCATTTTGTGCACCTTATAAATCATGGGAAGACAATAATGGAGTCATCTATAAAAATTTTCAACAATGAATCACATACCAATGGAACCACATTGATCCATCTTCATCATGTATCATCAATGAAAACTCGGTGATCCATCTTCATCTATGCATTTTCATCAAAGGAAAATACATATTATATTACATAAATCATCATTCAATCAATCCTTTGACATCAATCAATCATGACGTCAATCAAACCATTGGCATCAATGACAACCAGCCCAATTAATCAACAATCTCCTTTTTTGGCATTGATGGCAATACCAACGCATTGATAGCCAATTACCAACATTGATGTCAACACCAATTACCTGTTGTTGTTGTCAAAATGTAGATACGACATGTTCTACATCAATGGTCAATGTGACTATAATCTCACATCAATCTCTCCCATCAATAGACATCAAATCGATGATATGTGATTATCTCTCCCCTTTGACATCAATGGCAAGGGGCCATTCTCAGGGGATGCTCCCCTTGCTTGAACTCTCCTTGGGGCTGCTCCCCTATCTAAATTCCTTTGATCTTCCTCTGAGAAATCTCTCCTTGCCCAGACGGGGATATTTATCTGATGTAATGCTGAAAATGTGACTATCTCCTTGACTTGTGGCTCCCCATGAATTATGCCTCTTTGCTCTTTATTCAAATATAGGTCTCTTTTTTCTTGGTATGCATCTAATAAATATATCATCCTATAATCTCTGGATGAATGGCTCCCCTAAGGTATGTCTCCCCCTATCTTCTCTGGAGATGAACAATATGCTACCATACGACAATCCTTGGACTGTTCATGCATCAAACTTGTATACCATTCATCATGAAACAAAATATATGTCAACAATGAAATGAGAATCATGAACAATATATCCATCGAGTGCATCATGTACCAAAATGTAGACTCCATGCGCAACATCCATGTACATCAACCATGTACATCAACAATGTGTAAGATATCATCCATGAAATGTATCCACCATATGCCAACATGTACATCTACCAATATAACAACATGTGCATCTACCAAACAATGTTGCATCTATCAATATGCTAAACAAATACCATCCATGAGGTGTACCATCATACATCATTACTTGCACCAAACAGTATATCAATATGCGTAAATAAGCTAAGATTCCCCAGTGATGTACAAAATGACTATCAATCACCATATCTCAATGTGTAGCCCATCCACATGAAAATGCATGCACCATGATATGACGGCTGTATGCTTCAATATTACATCATAAGATATATCAATGAAACTTCAAAGTATCAGCCATGTGCTCCAACGGATCAACATCAAAACCATACTCATGGGTTAGTGCCATGCCAAGATTTTATTTTATATAATCCAATAGATGAACACATAACCTGCAACAAATAGTGTCAGAACCTGCAATATGAAACAATGTCAGACCCTGCAACAGGTTATACCATGCATCAAAGAGCTCAAGCCGTAGCCAGTTGCCTTTTCCCAAGGGCTTTACAACAAACCATGACTGTTGCTGGCCCCGAGTGCGTAATGTGCCACGACCTATTCAAGGTTAGAATGCATGGATATGTGACTATCACCACTGTTACTTACGTGTGCCTTAGTAAATGGCGTTTGAACTCCCTTCAATCTTTCATTCTGATCTGGGTTCTCTGTCTTCTTCATCCACTTACGTAGATGACCCTTCTCTTCAGGGCTTGATCTCTAGGTATCCATATTTTCAAATATGTCTCCCTTTCTTACTTCATTCCTTCTTCTAGCCATGCTATGTGGAAGTCCCTCATCATGGAATTTCTTCTTGTGTTCCATGACTCCACCGGGATACATGAAATCCCTCTGTTCATAGCATCTCCTTGGGATTCTGCAGTGAACAACATTGTGTCCTATTTGATCACATCTCAACACCTTGTGGTGTTATAGAGATCTTTCATTATATCTTATTTCATAAGATCTACGTTCAAAATCTTTGTGACCATATCCATTACATGAATAACAATGCCCATGAAAAGAGCCACTTTCCATACCTTTGCTTTGGTGTCCCAAAGAATAGCTTCTTGATGTCTTCCTTGCTTTATTCTTTTGAAATTTTATTTTCCCTTGTGTAGATGGTTTCTTTGCAACATTGTCTTACTTCTTTGATATATTTACCTCATGCTTCTTTGAGGTTCTTGGCACGGCATGTGTCGCTACGCTTTATTGTCAAGACCTGATTTATCACATGATGGTTTTTTGACTTTCCAAGATCTCATCAAGATTTGTGAGCTATTCAAGAATTTGACTTTTCCACCTTCTTTCTAAGGTCAAAATTTCAGCTTCTAACTTACAACATGACTCTTCCTTTTGTTTTGTTTGAATCTTCAATGGTTCCTATTTTTCTGGATTCTTCCAATTTTATTGTCTTGAGATGGACAATAGTTTCAAAACTTTTACCTAATCTCATCATCTATATTCATGTCTTCTTTTCATTCTTTGGTCTTGTGATCTCTTCTTCCTTTTCTTCTAATTTAGAACTCTCTTCTTGTTCTTTGAGCATTCCCTTTAACTTCAAGATGTGCCTTTGACTCCTCCTAAGAAACTTCTTAGTGTATCCAAAGTGAATTTATAGATTATTGTATAAAATGATGCTCTAGCACATGTATGGCCTCTTTCGGTTCCTTTTTGGGTTTTAATAGATTCCTTCTATTCTTTTTCATGGGATAAATACCATCAAACTTTACACAAACTATATCTACATATTCTTCTTCACTTGTAGGGGAAAAATTCATCATCATCATCATTGCATTCAAGGGCTTTAAAGGGATATTTAGCACCTTCATTTGAAATATCTCCTTGATCTTCCTTTTTGCCAATATCGACACATACTTCTTTTCTTTTATTTGAAATGTCTTCAAGATCTTTAGCACACATTGCTATTATCACTTGACTCTTTATCTTCACTTGAAATGTTTTCAAAATCACATTTAGAAATAATGCATTCAGAGTTTTGATGATTCTTTACCTTTGATGATCTTGATGGGTGGTCTTCAATTTCTTCTTTCTATAACTTCTTTGCTTTGATATGTCTCCCTAGATTTAGCCATGAATCCTTGGCAGGGGTCTTGTCCCATGCTCTCTTTGATGGGGCTTGAGGAGGTCACTAAGAATTGTATTGAGCCAATGCATCATTCTTCTTTCCTTCCCTTTGAGCTGCAAACTTTGGAAAAACTTGCTTCTTGGACATATCCACGATGGTTTCCTTCCAAATATAGTTGCTCCCATTGTCTTCAAATACACTCTCATCTCCTATTCTCAAGTGGGAATGGTTTTCCTCACATCAAGGTTAAGGAACTTCATCATCCATTTGTGTCTATGGATCTCCTTCAAGCTTGTTAAGGCTTGTGGTGAAGGTCCTCTCTGAGAATAATTGTTGGACACACACCTACCACACTTAGGGGTGAATGAGTGTGGTCTTTTTCCCAAAAACATCCCTCTTGCACAAAAACTCATCCAATTGGCATTCAACATTTATTCATTTACCATTGTTGTCATTTATAACTTGATTAGATGGCAGCACTATCAGCAACATATATCAGCAATATATCATCAACAATTCATCACCACAATGAACACAAAGAACCCAATATGTATGTACAATTTTCTTTTTTATTACAGACTACAATCCTTGGGGTTTATCAGCAAAACTAGATAGAGTACAACTCTACAAAGGGAACCAACTCTATATGCAAGACTCATATAACATTCTCAGCACCAACTGAGATGTGGCAATAATCCTCAATAGATATCAATATGTACCATAAACAAGAGCATCAGCCATGCACCAACCTGTACCAAACAACCTGTAATCAACCTGTACCATAAACAAGTGCATCCAACCATGTACCAAGTATAGCCACCAATCCATGTATCCAACTACTCATCAACAATGACTGATCAATATGTACCAACATCATCAACTATACACCTCATGTAATGTGCCAACTTATCAGCTGCTTGTCCTCAGCCATGACTAGTTTTGGATTAGTCAACAACCCTAACCCGAAATAATCATAACTTTGTACCTGTACTGGATAAATATTTGAAACTAATACACGATGTTATTCATTCAGTGTGTTTTATCTAATTCCTCCAAGTGGAACTACTTGGAACCTCTTATAAAAGGAGTTATAGAAAAATGGCATACCTTGCTGAATTGGATTATTCTAGAGAGCGACCTTGTAAGGCGATGCCCATAATTTTTTTTATGAATAGATATGAAACTATTACACGACATAATACAGGACTATAATATAACCAAACACAATTGGGTATCCTTAATTTGGATCTGTTATGAATAATTTATGACGTTTTACCCGAGCTTTTTGATTTTTAGACTAGTTTCGGGATAGCCACAAACCCTATTTTCCACTAGGTGTAACTCCCAAAATACAAAGACTCATAGAGATGAATTTTAACCACAGATACTTGGCTATGTGTTTTCTCACTTGCATAGAATTTCAGGATCTTAATCATTATAGAAAAAATTTAGCGAAAATGGTGAGATGATTTGTAAATAGCATACCTTAGAAGGCATGCATCAAAAGAATTTATCCTTCCTTGCATTTCGGCCTTCTTTTCTTCCCTTTCCTCCCTTAATTTTGGCTTAGATATACTTAGTTACCTCCAGTCCTTATATATCTTCAATATCCTCAAGTGTTCCACGCAAAATGCTCAAGAAGCTCTCACCAAAGAAGCTCTCCATTAAATACTCAAAATATATTCCCACAAAGAGTTCTCCATTGATCCACAAAGGATGATCTACAAGAGAACATTGCTATAGTATTTATACTTTCATCCTTTAGGTCACTTAACCCATTTTAGGTCCTTAACCCATTTCTAGGTCCTTAACCTATTTTCCTTATTTTAGGGTTAACCACTTTCCATAAATAGAAAGTTCTCCAATACTTTAACATTTAAATATTCCTTCTTGATTTTGTCACCTTACTTTTATCATTTATTGATTTTTGTCACTTCTCTTGGTGTTAAATAACCCGCCTTGAATTTGTCACTTTAATTTATCATTTAAATGTGTAACCCCATTTCTAGGTCCTTAACCTATTTTCTTTATTTTTTAGGGTTAACCACTTTCCATAAATATTCCTTCTTGATTTCATCTTACTTTATCATTTCTTGATTTTGTCTTCTCTTATTATTTAAAATAATCCACCTTGAATAAATAATATTAACCCATTTCTAGGTCCTTAACCTATTTTCCTTATTTTAGGGTTAACCACTTTCCATAAATATTCCTTCTTGATTTGTCACCTTATTTTTATCATTTTTCTTCTTTTAATCATAAGCCCTTTGACTTTGAGGGCTTCAAGCCCAACCTTCATGTGGGGGTCCTTCATCTTAGGACCATAAATCTCAAACCATGAGGAGTTATGTGACATTCCACATCTCACTAGAAATGGCATGACAAAACACTATCCATCTAGGATAGTTTCAACAGTATTCCTTGATCTTCCTTCTATCGTTATTCCTCAGCCTGGCATGGTTACTCCAACCATTCTTCTAGGATAACAATCCATAAAAGCGTCTTCCGGTAAGGGGCTTTTACCATAAAGGGGACCACTTTGGAGTTCATCCATTTTGTGCACCTTATCAATCATGATAAGACAACAAGGTCATCTATACATTTTCCAACAATGCATTATATACCAATGGAATACATCGATCCATCTTCATCGTGTATCAATGAAAACTCATTGATCCCATCTTCATCTATGCATTTTCATCAAGGGACAATACATATTATATTACATAAATCATCGGTCCAATCAATCCTTTGACATCAATCAATCCTTGACATCAATCAATCAAACCATTGGCATCCAATGACAACGGTATCCAACGGTGTCTATATTCGTTTTCCCTTCGGCTCCTAAAGCTGTCTAATCTAATAAATCAATTGCTACCTACATTAATTTGGCTTAAATGCCTTTTACATTGGCGGATGTGAGCAGATTGATCAAGATCCGTTTACATCATCTAATCATAAATGTAAGTACATTTATTAGCCTATTACATTTATATCTATGCATTCATTTCCAAAAACATTTCGAACATTTCAAAACGTGTTAAAATGTGCTAGCGCTTGTCTCAGCTGGCTTCTGCCTTCGCACTCGCTTAGCTGCTTACGATGCTCCTGCATCATACTCCTAAACGAAAATTTTTCATGAACTCCTATTCATGAGCTCTTGCACGGTCTACCCATGCTTAAAGATTTCTGCTTCATCTTCTTCAAGCTGGCATCTTCAAGCTGGATGTCCCTTCCATTTGACCAAGTACTCAAATGACAACATTATCCAACAGTGTCTATAGTCTTTTTTTTTCCCTACGCTCCTAAAACTGTCTAATCTAATAAATCAATGCTACCTACATTAATTAATTGGCTTAAATGCCTTTTACATTGGCGGATGTGAGCAGATTGATCAAGATCCGTTTACATCATCTAATCATAAATGTAAGTACATTTATTAGCCTATTACATTTATATCTATGCATTCATTTCCAAAAACATTTCGAACATTTCAAAACGTGTTAAAATGTGCTAGCGCTTGTCTCAGCTGGCTTCTGCCTTCGCACTCGCTTAGCTGCTTACGATGCTCCTGCATCATACTCCCTCGCTTGAAAATTTTCATGAACTCCTATTCATGAGCTCTTGCACGGTCTGTCCATGCTTCTGAATTTCTGCTTCATCTTCTCAACTGGCATCTTCAACTGGATGTCCCTTCCATTTGACCAAGTACTCAAAATACTCTTTCCTCCTAGTCTTCCTGCTGACTCTCTTGTCAATTATACTTTCCATCTATGGCTTTTCAGCTATAGGCATTTGTTTGGTCCACTGAACCTCTGTCTATTCATCCCCTACTTCTGCTTCTCCAGCTTTGTAAGGGTACAAATCTGAGATGTTGAATATTGGTGAAATTCCTCGGGTAATTCAATCTCATATGCATTTGCCTCAAATTACTTCACGACCTTGCATGGTCCAATCTTTTTCATCTTCAGCTTGTTATATGTTCCTCTTGGGAACTTTTCTTTCCTCGTGTGTGCAAGAATCAGATCACCGACTTCAAATTGAAGTTCTCGCCTGTGTTGATCTACTCTGTGCTTGTCCTCTTGACTCGAACTTTGCAATCGCTCTTTAAATCGATTGTGAAGCTCCTTCATTGGCTCTATGAAATCTTCTGCACTAGCACTCCTGATTTCATCCTGTTCCGAATCTTTCAATTCAGAAACTCCCCTTGGTTGCATTCCATATAAAATTTGGAATGGACTCTGCCCTGTGCTTCTATTGAGTGAGTCGTTGTAAGAAAATTCCGCCTGTGGCAGAATGTGATCCCACTGACTGTGGTGTTCAATCACTAGGCTCCTTAGAAAATCTCCCAAGATCTTGTTCACAACTTATGTCTGCCCATCCGTCTGAGGATGATACGCTGAGCTAAATGACAAATTTTTCCCTAGATTCTTCCATAAAGTCCTCCAGAAATATCCCTGGAACTTGGTATCTCGATCAGAAACAATACTCTTGGGCAAACCATGAATTCTGACAACTTCTTTGAAAAACAGGTTCGCAATATCAGTTGTGTCGCTGGTTTTCTGGCATGGTATGAAATGTTCCATCTTAGAAAATCTGGCTGCCCCGATATAAAATCCATGCTCACTTCATCCCACAGCCTTTCCGGTATGGGTAATGGTTGATATAACCCTGTTTTCTGCCTTTTTCCTTTTGTGTGCTGACAAATTCTGCATATGTCCACAAATCTCTTGACATCTGTCCTCATCCCTGGCCAAAAATATGAGCCATTCAACTTTGAGAACGTCTTATCATGACTGAAGTGTCCGGCCAATCCTCGACTGTGTTTTTCTTTCAACAGATTCTCCCTCATGGAGCATTTTAGAATACATAACTGATTGCCCCTGAATAAGAATTCGTCATGGATCATATATTCGTTCCACTGGCTTCTGTCCCTAAGAATTGGATTCTCAGATGCCTCATACGCCTCTTTAAAATATGGATCATCTCTGTACATTTATTTGAGGTTATCAAAACCCAAAGTTTTGACTCTAAATTCCTGCATAAGTAAACATTTCCTACGCAAAGCATCAACAAATTTTTTAACAGTTCCAGAAATATGTTTAATTACAAAGTAAAATTCTGCATGTATTCAACCCATTTAACATGTCTATGGTTCAACTTCTCCTATTAAGTCACGAATTGTAAAGCATGACTGTCACTGTACAAAACAAACTCTTTAGGAACAAAATAATGTCTCCATTTCTTTAGAGCTTGTATGACCGCATAGAATTCTTTATCATATGTGGAGTACTTAACCTTCGCTTCATTCAATTTCTCATTGAAGTATGCGATCGTCCTGTCATCTTGGCTCAAGACCACTCCAATTGCAAATCCACTCGCCTCACACTTGACCTGAAATGTCTTGCTAATGTCTGGCAACACCAAAATTGGTTGTTCAGTAATCTTCCTCTTCAGCAGATTGAAATTTTTCTCTACTTCCTCTGTCCAATGAAAATATTTATGTCTTTTCTTCACCGTGTCCATCATCGGTGCGCTAATCCCACTGAAATTTTGTATGAATTTCCTATAGAAACTAGCCAATCCATGGAATCTTCGAACTTCAAACACACTATTCGGTGATGACCAATTCTTAATCGCTTCTACCTTATCTGGATCCATTTTCAGTTCATCTGTAGAGATAACAAAACCCAAGTAAATGAGCTCTGTCCTCATAAATGATGACTTCTTCATATTTATCAGCAACTTCTCTTGTTGTAATCTCCACATCACTGCAGCTAAATGCTTCAAGTGTTATGTTTCTGTCTTGCTGAAAATTAGTATATCGTCAAGATATACAATGCCCAATTTCCCAATGAAACCCTTTAAGACTTCATTCATCAATACCATGAAAGTACTCGGTGCATTCATCAAGCCAAATGGCATGACAAGCCATTCGTACAGCCCCTCATTCGTCTTGAATGTTGTCTTCCATTCATCACCTTCTCTCATTCGAATTTGATGATACCCGCTTTTCAAATCAATCTTTGAAAAATACTTTGCTCCACTCAAGCAATCCATCAAATTGTCCATCCTAGGCAATGGAAATCTGTATTTGATGGTAATTTTTTTTATTTCCCTTGAGTCTGTACACATTCTCCAACCTCCATATTTCTTTGGGCTGAGCACTGTCAGAACAACACATGGACTCAAGCTTTCCCAAATCAATCCTTTGTCCATTAAATCCTAGACCTGTCTCTTGACTTCTTCATTATCCTGCGGCATCAATCTATACGCGACTTTGTTTGGTAAACTGGCTCTAGGTATAAGATCAATGTGATGACTTATACTCCTGATCTGTGGCAACGAACAAGGCAGTTCATCCACTACTATATCAACAAACTCTTCCAACAACTTCTAGATTTCCTCTGGTAAATCATCCATTCTTGTACTGGTTAAAACAATTCTAGGCTTCCTGACCACAATAAATTGTGTGTCTTCCTTCTTCTTAACCTCTTTAAGAAGTTCCTTCCCACTCATGAGAAGTATAGTTTTGCTCACCTCTGGTTTCACTTCCTTATCCTTGATTGGCAACAACATGTGAGTTCTCCCATTTTTCTCCAGGGTGTATGTGTTCTTTCTCCCATCATGAATCACATTCCTGTCATATTGCCATGGTCTACCCAGCAATAAATGACAAACATCCATGGGAATGACATCACATAATATTTCATCCTTATATCCCCCTATTTTAAACTCAACTAAACACTGTTTAGTGACATTTACCTGATGTCCTTTTTGTAGCCACGAAACTCTATATGGGCTTGGATGTATGATAGTCTCTAGCTCCATCTTCTCTACCATCTCTGTAGAAATGAGATTGTTTGTGCTACCACTGTCCACTATGACTTTGCATACCCAGTCTTTGGTTTTGCAAGCAGTCTGAAATAGTATGTTCCTTTGGGCTGGGTTCTCTACCTCCTTCTCTGGCATTAAGAGAACTTTCCGCATCATCAAAGATCTTCCACCCTTAGCATATTCTGCCTCAACATTCCATCCTTGTGCCTCGGCAATGTGAGTTTCACCATCCTCATTCTTCCTATCTGGACACTCATAGGATTTATGTCCATTCTTCCCACAGACAAAGCATTTTATTTCTCCACCTCTGCCTCTTCCTCTTCCTCTGGCTCAAGGAAAAGTGTTGCTATCAGCATACTGTCCTCTCTGTGAGCTTCCTCTTCTCTCATTTTGAGGTTGAGGTTTCTTCCCCTCCTCTTAAGATTTCTGAGTTCTTTCTTGGCCAATTGTTTTTCCTCTGGCTTGACTTCTACCCCGACCTCTTTGACCTTTCTTTTGGCTCATCTTCTCTTCATCTTTTAGAGCCATTTGATAAGAATCCTCCACACTCCGAAGGGTTATCATGCTCATCTCATCCTGAATGTCATATCACAGACCATTCATGTATCTGGAAACATTTTCATCATCGCTTTTCTGATGACCTGCCCTAATGTTTATCTTGTAGAATTCTTCAGTGTATTCCTTCACCGACATCAACTTCTATCTCAAATTATGCATTCTCCGAAACAGAGTGATTTGATAATCCTTGCATATGAATTTTTCTTTCATCTTCGCAACCATTCTATCCCAACTCTTGATTTTTTGCTTGCCCTTGCAGCGTCTGTCAGCTTGCAGTTCATGTCAGCATGTTTGACCTTCTTGTGTTCCTCGACATCATCATATTCAAAGTACTTATCCAGAGCTCTAATCCAATCTAGAAGCTATTCAACATCCAGGTTCTTTTCATATACTGGAATGTCCATTTTTTCTTTGGCACCTATCCTTGTGACAACCTTGAATATGCATTCTTCTGCCGCATCTTCAACTGCAACTTCTTCTCCTTCATTTTCATTCTCACTTTCAACTTCGTTGATATCTCCAGCGTCAACTATGCACCTTTGTGATGTCTCCATGGCATTAAGACTAGCACGTAATTCACGCATTTCCCTTTCCACTGCTAGATAGGGTAATTTCCTATCTCTCCTCCTTGGCGGCATGGCTATAAAAATTTTCTTGTATCTACTACAGAAAGCAAAGAATCCTTTCTGTGCTCTAATACCTCTCTGACGTGTATCAGAGTGCTTATTTTCCTCCCGCTTCCTCTATCTAAGATATACAAATAGAAACAAGCTCTGATACCACTCTGATGCAGACCCCCTTACCCTCGGGCTGAGATCCGCACATGATTGTTCTCAAATCCCTTGAGTCAGATTGAATCTTCGATTTTCCCCATGGGAAGATCTTACACACACAGTGTATCCACAGGTCCTTCCTTTCAAAACCCACTTTGTGTAACTTGACACCAGGCGCGAGCCTTACACTTTCATACAACCACAACCTAGTTTTTTCTGGATCATCCACTTTCATACACTTTCATAAGGATTCTTAGATGCCTCATATGCCTCCTTAAAATCTGGATCATCCCTATAAATTTCTTTAAGGTTATCAAAACGTAAAGTCTTGAAAGTTGACTTTGAATTCCTGCATAAGCAAACATTTCCTGCTCAAAGCATCAACAACTTTGTTAGCAGTTCTAGAAATATGCTTAATCACAAAAGTAAAATTTTGCATGTACTCAACCCATTTAGCATGCTTTTGGTTCAACTTCTCCTGTCGAGTCACAAATTGCAAAGCGTGATTATCGTTGTACAAAACAAACTCCTTGGGAACCAAATAATGTCTCCATTTCTTCAATGCTTGTATGACTGCAGATAATTCTTTGTCATATGTGGAGTACTTAATCTTCGCTTCATTCAATTTTTCACTGAAATATGTGACGAACCTGTCGTCTTGGCTTAAGACCACTCCAATTGCAAATCCACTCGCGTCACACCTGACCTGAAATTTCTTGCTAAAATCTGGCAAAACCAGAATTGGTTTCTCAGTGATCTTCTTCTTCGGCAGATTGAAACTCTTCTATGCTTCCTCCATCCAATGAAAATATTTGTCTTTTCTTCACTATATCCATCATCGGTGCGCTAATTCCACTGAAGTTTCGGATGAATTTCCTATAGAAACTATCCAAACCATGGAAGCTTCGTACTTCAAATACACTCTTCGGTGATGGCCAATCCTTAATCGCCTTTATCTTTTCTGGATCCATTTTCAGTTCATTTGCAGAGATAACAAAACCCAAATAAATGATTTATGTCCTCATAAATGATGATTTCTTCATATTAATCAACAATTTCTCCTGTTGTAATCTCCTCATTACTGCAACTAGATGCTTTAAGTGTTCTCCTTCTATCTTGCTGAAAATTAATATATCGTCAAGATATACAATGACAAATTTCCCTACAAAATCCTTCATGACTTCGTTCATCAACCTCATGAAAGTAATGGGCGCATTCGTTAAGCCAAATGGCATGACAAGCCATTCATAAAGCCCTTCATTTGACTTGAATGTTTTCTTCCATTCATCACCTTCTCTCATTCTAATCTGATGATATTCTCTTTTTAAATCAATCTTTGAAAAAAACTTTGCTCCACTCAAGCAATCCATCAAGTCATCCATCCTTGGCAATGAAAATCTGTATTTGATGGTAATCATATTGATTGTCCTTGAGTCTGTACACATTCTCCAGCCTCCATCTTTCTTTGGGCTGATCACTGTTGGAACAACGCATGGAATCAAGCTTTCCCAAATCAATCCTTTGTCCATTAAGTCTTGGACCTGTCTCTTAATTTTTTCATTTTCCTATGACGTCAACCTATACGCAGCTTTGTTCGAAAAACTGGCTCTAGTTATAAGATCGATACGATGACTTATACTCCTGATAGGTGGCAACCAACGTGGTAGTTCATCCACTACTATATCAGCAAACTCTTCCATCAAATCCTAGATTTATTCTGGTAAATCATCTATTCTCGTACTGGTCAAAACAATTTTGGGTTTCCTAACCACAATAAATTGCATGTCTTCCTTCTTCTTAACCTCATCAAGAAGTTCCTTCCCACTCATGAGAAGTACAATGTTGCTCATTTATGTTTTCACCTCTTTATCCTTAATTGATAGCAACATGTGCGTCCTACCATTTTTCTCCTGGGTGTATGTGTTCTTTCTGCCATCATGAACCACGTTTTTGTCATATTTCCATGGTCTACCTAGCAATAAATGACAAACATCCATGGGAATGACATCACATAATATTTCATCTTTATATCCTCCTATTTTAAATTCAACTAAACATTGTTTAGTGACATTTACCTGATGTCCTTTTTGTAGCCACGAAACTATGTATGGGCTTGGATGTACAACAGTCTCCGGCTCCATCTTTTCTACCATCTCTGTAGATACAAGATTGTCTATGCTACCGCTGTCCACTATGACCTTGCATACCCTGTCTTTGGATTTGCAAGCAGTCCGAAACAGACTGTTTCTTTAGGCTGGGTTCTCTGCCTCCTTCTCTGGCTTCAAGAGAACTTTCCTCATCATTAAGGATCTTCCACCCTCCTCATCTTCTGCCTCAACATTCTGTCCTTGAGCTTCGACAATGTGACTTTCACCACCATATTTCTTCTTATCTAGACACTCATAGGATTTATGTCTAATTTTTCCATAGACAAAGCATTTCACTTCACCTCCTCTACCTCTTCCTCTTCCTTCGGCTCGAGGAAAACTATTTCTATCAACATACTTCCTTCCTTGTGAGATTCCTCCTCTCTCAAGTTGAGTTTGAGGTTTCTTCTCCTCTTCTTTAGGTTTCTGAGTTTTTCCCTAGGCAATTGTCTTTCCTCTGCTTTGAATTCTGCCTCGGCCTTTTTGACCTTGCTTCCGGCTCAACTTCTCTTCAGATTTCAAAGCCATATGATAAGCATCTTCCACAGTCTGAATGGTCATCATGCTCATCTCATCTTGAATGTCATATCGCAGACCATGTTGATACTGAGAGGGGGGTGAATCAGTATCAAGTACAATTTTAAAAAACTTTTCCAACTTATACTTAAACCATTCAAT
>SNQJ01S0034324.1:42061-55978 GCA_010110895.2 Picea sitchensis | reverse complement strand
CATGGGTGTTGTATCTACATGTGCATTTTCCTTCATGTCCAAATAACTTCATCAATCTTGTGGTCCAAAACCCATGACTAGGGTTGACATCAATGACAACAACCAATCTTCCAACAGACCATTCATGTACCTGCCAACTTTTTCATCATCACTTTCCCAATGATCTTCTCTGATGTTTATCCTATAGAATTCTTTAGTGTATTCCTTCACTGACATCAGCTTCTGTCTCAAATTTTGTATGCTCCGAAACATAGTGATTTGATAATCCCTGGGTATAAATTTGGCTTTCATTTTTGCAACCATTCTATCTCAGCTTTTGATTTTCTACTTGCCCTTGCAGCGTCGGTCAACCTGCAGTTCATCCCACCATAATGTTGCATGCCCTTTAATTCTAGTAATGGCATGTTTGACTTTCTTGTCTTCCTCGACATCCTCATAGTTGAAGTATTTGTCTAGAGCTCTAATCCAGTCTAGAAGCTCTTCAACATCCAAGTTTCCCTCATACACTGGAATGTCCATTTTTGCTCTGGCACCTATCCTTGCAACAACCTTGAATAGGCGTTCTTCTACAGCATATTCGACTACAACTTCTTTGTTTCTGGATTCATTTTCACTTTCAGCCTCGCTGATATCCCCAGCATCAACTATGCACCTTTGTTCTATCTCCATAGCATCAAGCCTGGCATGTAATTCACGCATGTCTCTTTCCACTGTTGGATCAGGTATTTGTCTGTCTCTTCTTCTCGACATTTCTCTTTCCTATGTTGGATCATATATTTTCCTGTCCCTTCTTCTCGGTGGCATGGCTATAAAATTTTCTACCTTCTCTCTGCTACAGAAAGAAAATAATTTTTTCTAGGCTCTAATACCATTCTGACGCAGACCCCCGAACCCCCTGGTCGAGATCCACATAGGATCATTCTAAATTCTCTTCGATCTAAAGCGGATCCCTCAGATTCCTATTGGAACCTAAAATTACACAATCCATAGGTCCACCATGAAAACATGCCCTGCACAACTTGACACCGGTGCGAGCCTAACATCTCCATGCAACAACAACCGGGCCTTAGCGCAAGCGCTTTTCGTGACTCGCGATCTCGCAAGTTTGTGAGTCGAAGACCCTCGACTCCAAACCTCTGATACCCGAGATGCGATATGGGTATGGCTCCTTCCTCGCTAACGCCTCTACAAGCGACCACTAGCTAGGGCCTGACTCTAGCACCCCTCGCAACTCGCAACTTCGCGAGTTGGAGTGGTGAGCCCTTGTGTTCCTCCTTTGTGATGCAGTCGCACCCGCAGGCACGCCCGCTCTCACAGGATCTTCTCTTTCCTTGGCCCGAAGAACACTAACTGGTCCTTCTATTTCACTATCAGGAAATCTGCACCCACAGATCTATCGCGTACAATTCCCCTTCTTTGACTTATCGGAGAATAGGAACTAGTGACTTCGCGAGTCCAAAGGTCGAACGCTATACTCTCGGATCCCCAAGATCCGATATGAGTCAACGTTGACTCCTTCCATTCCTTTGTCGGGAATTTATTCTCTATCGCGATTTCACTACTCGTGATATCGAACACCTTGTCTCTCTGAATCTCGATACCCGATGTGCCAAAACTCCAACGCACACGTGTGGGTTGACCTTTTCACTTCCTGTCACTTCTATCGGGACTTCGGGGTTCACAATTTCGCAAAACCTAATGTAGTGAGATCGGGACTTCTCGCTGCGAAACCCCGATGGCTCGTGCCACCTGTACTCCACTCGTCCACTCAAATGTGGCCCACTCTTTTTACGTAACCGTCGGGATATCGCGTATCGCAATATTGTGATTCCCGTTGCGAAATCTTCGACTATTTTCTCACGAAACCCCGACAGGCGATTTCGTGAAATAGTCCAACGGCCCTGGCCAACTTGAATCAACGCTAAGTCTGTCCTGAGTTGTGAACCCTTCCACGCTTGCGCTGTAACTCTCTGACACCTCTGTGAGATCTGATGACTCAAGGAAACTCGTAGATTCTCCATGGAGAATACCGACCGTCTATCCTTTCTGTTGAAATCTATGATATGGCTGAGTGTGCCTCCACGGAACTCGTCCCGTCTACGTACAAACTTCTGATGCTCTTTACCAACCTTCAAGCGTAGCTTCTCTATGCTATCCTTCCATGAAATTGAAGGCCTATCCCTCCTGAGATTTCTCACAACTTTAAGTCCTTTAAGAAACTCCTTGCACGCACTCCTTACGGAAACCCTTCAACCACGTCTAAGTGTTGAAGTCACTTGACCCTGCGCACACCTGCAGCAGCAGTCCTTCAATTACTCTGCTCATAATCGTAACTCTGAGACTTATCTTAGCCTGTTCACTCCTTGCATGGCTCCTGTAACCCACTTTCACTCTTGGGCGAATGAGAACAAAAGTTAACTATTTGAGCTTTCTGTCAACGCACTCCTTGCGAACGACTTCAACTGTACTCCTTGCAGGAATTCTTGCTCAAAAAGAGAAACAATTGAAACTCATTCTCACTTCCTCTCAGACTTCAACTCAACCATGAAATCGCATACACAACATATAAAAGAAAATGTATAACAGGAAGCAAACATCCATGAGCATAACATCAATACACAAGGAATCAGACACAAAACCATGAAATTGAATCAATCTTCTTCTATTAATTCAATTATCAGTACATGGGTGTTCTCTTCACAATTCTCTGCTTCCTCTTCTGCTTTCTCAATCATATTACAATGCACAATGAGGGTGTCTATATTCCGTTTCCCTCTTGCACTCTAAAGCTATCAAATCTAGAATTAAATTCCTATCTACCTGCATTAACTATATTAAATTTCGTCTATCTACTAAGGATGAGAGATATCCGCTCAAGGTCCATTACAATATACAAGTGCGCCTCATCTTAAATGACACATTTAAGATCACGCAACAACTTCCAAGTGAAATTCAAAAAGAAATTATGCTGGCTTGTCTAGCTGTCTCTTTCTTTCCACGTTGGCTCGCTTGATGTGAGGGATGCTCCTGCATCATACTTCCTCGCTTGAAAATTTTCATGGGCTCCTGTCCATGAGCTCCTGCACAGTCTATCCATGCTTATGTATTTCAGCCTCAGTCTCCCAGCTGACATATTCAACTGGGTGGTTTTTCCATTTGACCAGATACTCATAGTATTCTCTCCTCCTGGTCTTCTTACCCACTCTCTTGTCCAGTATGGATTTCATCTACGGATTCTCTGCAACTGGCATATGCTTCGTCCACTGGATCACTAGATTCTCATCTCCAGTCTCTGCTTCTCCAGCCCTGTATGGGTATAAATCTACGATATTGAATATCGGAGATATTCCGATGCCATCTGGTAACTCGATCTCATAAGCATTTTCCCCAAATTTTCTCAAGACCCTGCATGGCCCGATTTTCTTCATCTTTAATTTGTTGTACGTTCCTCTCGGGAACCTTTCCTTTCTCAAGTGTGCCAGAACCAAGTCACCAACTTCAAACTGAAGTTGTCTCTTCCGTTGATCGGCTCTGCGCTTGTATTCCTGACTTGAATTCTGCAACCGCTCCTTCACCTTGTTGTGAAGTCCTTTCATCACCTCAGTGAATTCTTCTGCACTCGCACTGCTAGTAGAAGTCTGCTCTGAATCCCTCAGTTCAGAAACTCCTCTCAGATGCATGCCATAAACAATCTGAAATGGACTTTTACCTGTGCTCCGATTCACTGAGTCATTGTATGCAAACTCTGCCTGTGGAAATATATGGTCCCAACTGCTGTGGTGCTCTGTCACCAAGATTCTCAGCAAGTCTCCTAGACTCATGTTGACCACTTCCATCTGTCCATCCGTCTAAGGATGATAAGCCGAACTAAACATCAAATTAGTCCCTAGCTTCTTCCATAAGGTCCTCCAAAAATGCCCTATGAATTTAGTGTCTCTATCCGAAACTTTGCTTTTCGGTAGGTCGTGAAGTCGAATGACCTCTTTGAAAAACAGATTTGCGATGTGCGTCGCATCACTAGTTTTCTGGCATGGAATGAAATGTGCCATTTTCGAAAATCTATCCACTACCACAAAGATTGAATCAATACCTCTTTGTGTCTTTGGCAACCCCAATACAAAATCCATGTTGATCGCCTCCCATGGCCTCTCTGGTATGGGCAATGGCTGATAAAAACCCGCATTCTGCTTCCTCCCTTTCGAATGCTAGCAAACTCGACATCTGTCAATGAATATTTTGACATATGCTCGCATCCTTGGCCAAAAGTATGATTCGCTCAGCTTCGTGAATGTTTTATCATGGCCAAAGTGTCCTGCTAAACCTCCATTGTGCTTCTCCTTCAACAGATTCTCCCTCATGGATCATTTTGGAATACACAGTTGATTGCCTTTGAACAACAATCCTTCCTGGATCACATACTCTATCCAAGGGCTTCTATCTCTGAGAACTGGATTCTCAGCTGCTTCATATGCTTCCGAAAATCTGGATCACCTGTGTACATGTTCCTGAGGTCCTCAAAACCCAATGTTTTGACTCAAAACTCCTGCAACAGCAAACACTTCCTGCTCAAAGCATCAGCCACTTTGTTAGCAGTACCCGAAATATGCTTAATCACAAACGTGAAATTCTGCATATACTCTACCCATTTTGCATGTTTCTGATTCAACTTCTCCTATTGAGTCACAAACTGCAATGCGTGGTTATCACTGTACAATACAAATTCTTTCAGAATCAAGTAATGCCTCCACTTCTTCAGTGCCTGTATGATAGCATAAAATTCTTTATCATACGTGGAGTATTTCACCTTTTCCTCATCGAGCTTCTCACTGAAATATGCAATTAGTTTGTCTTCCTAAATCAAGACCACTCCTATTGCAAACCCGCTTGCATCACACTTCACTTGAAATGTCTTTAGGAAATCCAGAAACACCAAAACCGGTTGTTCCATGATCTTTCGCTTCAACAGATTGAAGCTCTTCTCAGCCTCTGTTGTCCAATGAAAAGACTTATGTTGCTTCTTCACTATATCCATCATCGCTGCACTAATTCCACTGAAATACTTGATGAATTTTCAGTAGAAACTAGCCAAACCATGAAAACTTCTCACCTCGAATACATTTCTCGGTGATGGCCAATTCTTGATCACTTCCACCTTATCTGGATCCATCCTCAACTCATTTGCCGAGATAAAAAAACCCAAGTAAATGAGATATGTCTTCATAAATGAGGACTTCTTCATATTAATCAACAGCTTCTCCTGCTGTAGCTTCCGCATCACTGTAGCCAAATGTTGTAAGTGTTCTGCCACTGATTTACTGAAAATCAGTTTGTCATCCAAGTACACGATGACGAACTTCCTGATGAATTCTTTCAGCACTTCGTTCATCAGCCTCATGAATGTACTTGGTGCATTCTTCAAGACAAACGACATAACAAGCCATTCATACAAACCTTCGTTGGTCTTGAAGGTTGTTTTCCACTCATCACCTTCTCTCATGCGAATTTGGTGATATCTGCTTTTCAAATCAATCTTTGAAAAGTATCTTGCTCTGCTCAAGCAATCCATCAAATCATTCATCCTCGGCAATGGAAACCTGTACCTGATGGTTATCTTATTGATTTCCCTTGAGTCGGTACACATTCTCCAACCTCCATCCTTCTTCGGACTGAGTACTGCCGGAACAACACATGGACTCAAGCTTTCCCTGACCAATCCTTTGTCCAACAAGTCTTGAACTTCCCTTTTAACTTCCTCATTCTCCTGCGTTGTCAATCTTCATGCATCTTTATTTGATAAACTAGCTCCTGGTATGAGGTCCATGTGGTGACTCACGCTCTTGATCGGTGGCAATGAACGAGGTAATTCGTCCACTATGATATCAACGAACTCTTCCAACAGTTCCTGAACCTCATCTGGTAAGTCATCCACTCTTGTGCTAGTCAAAACAATTCTTGGTTTCTTGACCACAAAGAATTGTGGATCCTCCTTCTTCTTCACCTCTGTAAGAAGTTCCTTCCCACTCATGAGAAGTACAGTATTGCTTACTTCCGGATTCACCTCTTTATCTTTTATCGGAAGCAACATATGGGTTCTCCCGTTCTTCTCCAGGGTATATGTGTTCATTCTCCCATCATGAATCACATTTCTATCATATTGCCATGGTCTACCCAGCAATAAATGACATACATCCATGGGAATAACATCACATAAGATCTTATCATTATATCCACCTATCTTGAATTCAACAAAGGATTGTTTAGTAACAGTTACCTGGTGTCCCTTCTGCAACCAAGAAATTTTGTACGGGCTTGGATGATCAGTCGTCTCCAGCTCCATCGTTTCCACCATCTTTGTAGATACGATATTATCCGTGCTACCACTATCCATGATGACCTTGCACACCCTGACCTTGGTTTTGCAAGCAGTCCTAAAAAGTCTGGTCCTTTGGACTAAACTTTCCACCTTCTTCTCGGGTGTCAAAAGAACTTTTCGCATCATAAGCGATCTTCCGCCTTCAGCATCTTCTGCTTCAACATCTCGCCTCTGCGCTTCGGTGATGTGAGCTTCTCCAATGTCCTTGTTTTTCTCTGGACACTCATAAGAATTGTGACCATTCTTTCTGCATGTGAAGCATGTAATTACTCCACCTCTTCCTCTCCCTCGACCTCTAGTACGAGGAAAAGTGTTTCCATCAGCATAATCTCCTCTCTGCTCATTATGTTGTCCTCTCTGCTCAACATATGGCTGACCTCGCTGTGAGGTTCCACCTTTTTTAACTTTACCCTGAGGTTTCTTCCATTCCTCCTTGGGCTTCTGGTATTTATCCTGGGCAACGACTTTGCCTCTGGGTTGGCTTCTGCCTCGGCCCCTCTGACCTTGCTTTCGGCTCAGTTTTTCTTCAGCTTTCAGAGCCATCTGATAAGCATCTTCCACCGTTCGGATGGTTAGCATGCTCAATTCATCCTGAATGTCATATCTCAGACCATTCAGATATCTGGCAACTTTCTCATCATCGTTCTCCCGATGACCTGCCCTGATGTCCAGTCGATAGAATTCCTCAGTGTATTCTTTCACTGTCATCAGTTTCTGTCTCAGGTTCTGCATTCTCCTGAACATAGTGATTTGGTAATCTCTCGGGATGAATTTCGCCTTCATCTTTGCGATCATCCTGTCCCATCTTTTGATCTTTTGCTTGCCCTTGCAGCGTCTATCTGCTTATAGCTCATCCCACCACAATGCTGCATGTCCTTTCAGTCTTATGACTGCATGTCTGACTTTCTTGTCCTCTTTGACCTCTTCATAGTCGAAGTAGGTGTCGAGAGCTCTAATCCAGTCTAGAAGCTCTTCTGCATCCAGATTTCCTTCATAAACTGGAATGTCCATCTTCACTCTTGCACCCATCCTGGCAATAGCTTTTATCAAATGTTCGTTTGATGCATCCTCAGCTGCAACTTATTCTTCTCGTTCAGACTCAATCTCGCTTTCAGAATCGCTAAGATCCCCTTCACTGGCTGTGCGTCTTTGCGCTGTCTCCATATCTTCGAGTCTTGCTCGGAGATCACGCATTTGTCTCTCCATTTATGGATTTTCTACTTGCCTACCTCTTCTCCTCACCTCCCTATCCTCTGGATCAAGTGATTGTCTTTCTCTCCTCGACGGCATGGTGAATTTTCTTCCCTTCTACAAAAAGCAAAGAATCTTTTTGTGCTCTGATACCAAACCTGACGCAGTCGCACCCACATGCACGCCCGCTCTCACAGGATCTTCTCTTTCCTTGGCCCGAAGAACACTAACTGGTCCTTCTATTTCCCTATCGATAAATCCGCACCCACAGATCTATCGCATACGATTCCCCTTCTTTGACTTATGGGAGAATCGGAACTCGCGACTTCGCGAGTCCAAAGTTCGAACGCTATACTCTCGGATCCCCGAGATCCGATATGATTCAACATTGACTCCTTCCATTCCTTTGTCGGGACTTTCTGCTCTATCGTGATTTCTCTACTCGCAATATCGAACACCTTGTCTCTCCGACTCCTGATACCCGATGTGACAAAACTCCGACGCACACGTGCGGGTTGACCTTTTCACTTCCTGTCACTTCTATCGGGACTTTGGGGTTCGCGATTTCGTGAAACCTGATGTAGTGAGCTAGGGACTTCTCGCTACGAAACCCCGATGGATCATGCCACCTGTACTCCACTCGCCCACTCAAATGTGGCCCACTCTTTTTACGTAACCGTCGGGATATCGCGTATTGCAATATCGCGATTCCCATTGCCAAATCTTCAACTATTTTCTCACGAAACCCCGACAGGCGATTTCGCGAAATAGTCCAATGGCCCTGGCCAGCTTGAATCAACGCTCAGTCTGTCCCAAGCCTTGAACCCTTCCACGCTTTTTTTGTAACTTCCTGGCACCTCTGTGATATCTGACGACTCACGGAAACTCACGGATTCTCCACGGAGAATACCGACCGTCTATCCTTTCTGTTGAAATATATGATATGGCTGAGTGTTCCTCCATGAAACTTGTCCCCTCTACGTACAAACTTCTAATGCTCCTTACCAACCTTCACGCGCAGCTTCTCTACACTGTCCTTCCACGAAATTGAAGGCCTATCCCTCCTGATATTTCTCACGACTTTAAGTCCTTTAAGAAACTCCTTGCACGCACTCCTTGCAGCAACCCTTCAACCACGTCTAAGTGTTGAAGTCAATTGACCCTGCGCACACCTGCAGCAGCAGTCCTTCAATTACTATGCTCAGAATCGCAACTCTGAGACTTATCTTAGCCTGCACACTCCTTGCACGGCTCCTGTAACCCACTTTCACTCTTGGGCGAATGAGAACAAAAGTTAGCTATTTGAGCCTTCTGTCAACGCACTCCTTACGGACGACTTCAAATGCACTCCTTGCAGGAATTCTTGCTCAAACAGAGAAACAATTGAAACTCGTTCTCACTTCCTCTCAGACTTCAACTCAACCATGAAATCACATACACAGCATATACAAGCAAATGTATAACAGGAAGAAAACATCCATGAGCATAACATCAATACACAGGGAATCAGACACAAAACCATGAAATTGAATCAATCTTCTTCTATTAATTCAATTATCAGTACATGGGTGTTCGCTTCACAATTATCTGCTTGCTCTTCTACTTTCTCAATCATATTACAATGCACAATGAGGGTGTCTATATCACGTTTCCCTCTTTCACTCTAAAGCTATCAAATCTAGAATTAAATTCCTATCTACCTGCATTAACTATATTAAATGTCATCTATCTACTAAGGACGAGAGCTATCCGCTCAAGGTCCATTACAATATACAAGTGTGCCTCATATTAAATGACACATTTAAGATCGCACAACAACTTCCAAGTGAAATTCAAAAAGAAATTGTGTTGTCTTGTTCAGCTGTCTCTTGCTTTCCACGCTGGCTCGCTTGATGTGAGGGATTCTCCTGCATCACTTTTCAAATCTCTAAGATGCGATAAGTCAACTATGGTTTGACTTCTTCCCAGGGGACATGTGTCCTCCACCTGTCACCCGCTTCCACCCTTCTCTGGGCGCTTGTTGCTACGCCACCTGTCAACTATGCAGCTCCACCTATCGGTTGTGCTACGCATTCATATGAGCCCTCGACGCTCATCACTTCATGACTTCAACAGTCGAAAATAAGTTCTTTCAACCCCCGAACCTCCGATACACGATAACCTGCGAAGATTCTAATCCAGTGGTTCTCCCGTGGCTTGGATCCAACGATCTGGATCTCCTTCCCTGCTCCTCACAACTTGGGACTTCGTGAAACCAAAGAATTTTGTCTGCCCTCCAAACTCTCGAACCCTGAGTTCTCGAAATGATCCAACGACGTGGGTTGAAACAAGATCAATGACTCTTATTGACCACGATCAACAGTTTACATTGATTCTTGATAGTAGGGTGGTGAGTTGATTTAACTCCTAACCACCTTATAGCTCCACTGGATCCTACAGTCCTCGCGATTTCACGACCTCTCCATGAAGAATTCTGACTGCCTGAGTCACTACTCACTGACTTTTTCCCAACAACTTGGTGTTCTCCCTCCTGAACTTGATTTCTATGCGATGGTTTCGATCTCCGTCTCCCTTTGAACACTTCAAAGGTATTATCCCTCCCGAGCTTTCACTTGTAACTCAATCTTCCCAAAAGGGTTCCTTCTTGCACTCCTTGCGGAAAAATTTCAAATAACCTTTGGTTATTTGAGTCTTCGACCTTGTGCACTCTTTGCAACAGTGGTCCTCTCAATCTTCCCCTTAGTTGATAAGTTCTAAGACTCCAACCAACCTGTGCACACCTTGCATGGCTCTGTGCTTCACCTACACTTCAACAGGTATGAGAGCAACGATATCTCTCCTGAGCTTTCTGAGATAAAACTCAGATCCTCGTCAACGCACACCTTGTGGACGTTCACTGCACTCTTTATAGGAATTCTCAAGAAGAGAAACAATTGAAACTCATTCTTCTCCTCTCTCATACTTCATACATTCAACATGAAATCATACACACAATACAACATTGAAACAAATGCGTAACAGAGAAACAAAACAACTGTAAACATACCATTTAACCAATGTAAACAGTAAGCATCATAACACCATGAAAATTGAGTCAAAGCTTCATATATTAACTAAAGTGTTCCTATACATGGGGTCTTCTCTACATCTCTCTGCTACAGCTCTACAACTTATGAATTCTGAATAATTATCTATTGTTCTTCCTACCATGATACAAGGGTGAGGGTGTCTATATCTATTTTCCCTCCTATGCTTCTAAAACTTTCTAATCTAACATTCATATCTACCTACTTTACATTAATCATACTTAAATGCCTATTACATCCAACAAATGAGAATAATTTCTCCAAATCTGTTCATATCTCCAAGACATGAATGTAAGTACGCTTCTCCTAGCTATTACATTAATGCTTCAAATTTCGAAATTCAAAACATTTTCATAAAAACGCGTCCTTTTTCATCCGCGTGTTCAATTGTTCCTTTGGCTAGGCATGTTCTTTGGATTTGTACGATGCTCCTACATCATCACCCCTAGAGGGAGGTAAGGTTGTGGGAACCTCAAATACATTGGGGTATTTTTCCAATATTAGTTGCAGACTAGGAGGAACTATCCGAGAGGCCCGTTTAGTGACCTGGATGGCATTAAATTGAGAAATCCCACCATGGTTTCTTTTCTTCAAGAATTTTTCCATGCTGTGAGAGATGATGATTTCAGGAGAGCCCACTTGGAGATCGTGGAGGGTATAGGAGTGAGTGTATTGGGTGAAGATCATATATAATTCTTGATAATCCATTGTGATTGACCCCAAAGTGAGAAGCCATTCCACTCCTAATACACTATCACAACCACCCATGGAAATAGAGAACATGTGTTTTTTCAAAGTATAATCACCCATTTGGATTTTGACATTCTCACAGCGGCCCCCACACTTCATAGTACCACCACTAGCGATGAGGATTTGAAAATTAGAAACATGGTGGAAAAAGTAATGGATCTCATCAACAAGATGGAAATGAATAAAATTATGGGTGCTACCACTATCAATCAATACTATCACTGAATGATGTTTGACATATGCTTTGAACTTCAATTCTTGTAGGACTGAAATACCTGAGAGGGCATGAAGCGATATGATGAGTTCCTCTGGTTCTAGAGGGGTTACAACTAGAGCTTCGACATGATAACTTGGTGGAGCCTCATTTGGGTTAGGAGACTCATTTGATGGGATGTCTTCAGAAGGAGAGGAAATTGATGCATCAATCTGGAATAACTTTTGTTCTCTACATTTATGCCCCGGTGAATAATTTTCATCACAATAGTAGCATATTCCTTGCTTTCTATGTTCCTCCATTTCTATTGGAGATACCTTTTGGACCTTCAATGTTTGTGTCAGAGCTAGGTGAGAATCGAGGTGAGGATGGGTGAGAATTGGATCCTTGATGGGTGGGGCCTGAAGGATGGTTTCTACTTCTTTCGTGAATTCGCATGCCTACAACCAGGTAGTAGGATGATGCATGTTCACATGATACCGTATGGATAACTTTAATCCACTAAAAAAACATTCAATGTAAAATGAATAAGATAATCCCTCGATCCTGATACTCAACTATTCAAATGTCGTGATGAAATATGTGACTTATCCAGTTTGGCACAACTATGTGATTCTACCCAAAAAATGTGACTCCCTATCAAAACAGGAACAAACTACTTTAGTGAACATGGTCCAAGTGGGTATTCCTAGATAACATTTCTTATGCCACTACCACTACTTCCATCATTCTTGATCCAGGTAAAAAAACCCTACATGGATTTTGTTCTCATCATTCCAAATATTATGGAGAAACTTATTGTTCCATTTGATAGACCTACCCTACTGGGTTGGATCCATCTAATTTATGCATGTCAACTTTGGGAACCTTATTCCAAGAGTGTGGAGAACTCCAAGGGGAGTGGGAGGGGGAGGAATGAGTATGCTCATAATGGGAATGTTGAGGGTCCTCTACCTTGGAATATGCCTTCTTACCTCTTGTGAATGGATGCATGGCTTCATGGACTGTTGCTTGGACTTCAGCATGGAGGGAGTTTTTGAATTTTGTTCTTATGGTATCCTGGATGGATCCCATGTGCGATTCTACGATGGAAAACCTAGTCTCCCATTCATCATGGTTTGAGCTCGGTTGGTTGGCATGGTATCAAATCAAGTAGTAGATGAGGTGTTGGGACGAAAATAGGGACCACAAAAAATGAGGTGTACCAAGGTGATCGAGACAGCGAGAAGAGTCCAATGGGATATGTGTCAAATAAGGGTGTCTCGGAAAGGAGTGGGACCATAGAGAAAAAAAAGATTAAAAATGAAGGGTACCACTATGATCAGAATAAAGAGAGGAATGAAATGGAATAGATTACAAATAAGCATGTTGATGGGCCCCAGAATTTTGTTTTAAACTACCGTGGAGTTATACTCCGCTCTGAATACTTCTGCAGTGGTGGAATTCCCAAATTCTCAATAATAAAAAATGTTGGCAGGGAGTCTTTCTATATCTAAAAAATTGATAGGGGCCAATTTGTAGTGCAATATATGAATTGTTGTCATCCCAAGGTTAGGTTTTGCAAGGTGTCTACAGTGAAGGATTTTCCCTATGTTATAGCTCTCTTATATACATGTGGGGTCTAACAGTCGTACTCGAACCAATATCTCAGGGAACCAACTAAGGAGGCTAGGCTGTACCATTAGTCATACTACCCGACTACATAGGTACTATAGAGTCTCTTCTTGAGTGCTATTCTCGGTGAAACTATAGCAGTCGGGCGGTCAATCAGTTTATCTACGGACGACTTTAGGATGCCTAGGTTGATCCGTATACAAGTGTTGTCTGATGTGCTACCACTCAAAGGGGTACCAATAGGGGTTACAAGTGTGTTCAACATATGTGCACTTAAGAACCACTTATATTACCTGCATGTATTACTCCTCGAACGCGGGTTTATGCATGTAATGACAGATCTATGTAGCTTAAATACATTGGAATATGTCTCTACCCTGAAAACAAAATTACCCCAAAAGTCTTTCATGGGAAAGAACTATAATACCACTTGCAATATTCCAGATACAATATAGTATGTAGAACAAAAATATTTAGCAAGCAATGGAAGAACAACATGAGATTTATTCTCTTTTTTTTAAGTTTTTTATTCTTAATTTATTTGTTTGTTTTTATTTTTATTTTTTTAACTGGAAATTTTTAAATTAGATTTTGTTTAATTTTTTGAGTTTTTTTAAATTTGTTTGTTTTTTAAATTTTAATTTTTTAAATCACGTTTTATTTAATCTTTTTTTTTTTTTTTTTTTTTT
>SNQJ01S0034324.1:20240-42034 GCA_010110895.2 Picea sitchensis | reverse complement strand
TTCATATATTTTATTTTCAAATTTTTTTGTATCTTTGGTTTTATTTTTAACTTTGTTTTATTTTTATTTTATTTTTAAAATATTGTATTTTTGAGTTTTTTTTCCTTTTTTCCAAAAAAATTAATTTTAGGCTTGCTATATAGGAGCTTTTTTTTTAATTTTCCTATTAATTTTTTTCCTAATTTAGTTTCATAAAGGTGTTGTTTTTCTAATTTTTTTTTTTAAGTTTTATGTGTTAGGATATTTAGACACTTAGGAGTTAGTTAAGATCTACTTGTTATAATGTATCGTTAGGTAAGAGTGTGTTTCTTAATGTGTTTCTTTAGTATGCATTAGTATGCATTTGTAGTTAGGAAATTCGATGGTCACGATATGTTCCCGACATAGACTAATCAGACAGTTCATATTCTCCTCGATCTTAACGACTATTGATCTCTAGCTTAACACCCGATTGGTCCATGATCTCTATTTAAATATCATGGAGGGTCATTTGCCGATGATCAATTGTGAGAAATTCTCTTTTAAAATCCCTATGTAATCTTTTTTATTTTGCATTAATAAACTGCTCCAAGTGGTTGTGTTGGTTGGGGTCGTGGATGTTTCGTTGTAGGGGTTTTACCACGTGAAAAAATTGGTGTGTTTATCTTTGATATGGTTATGTGAGTGGTTACTGAAGGTGGTCATCCTTTTTTGAATGCCTCTGTTGTCGAACATGGTATCAGAGCCTGTTTGAAGACCCCCTCCTATTGTAGATCGAGATCCTAAAGCTGAGTTTCCTCATCTCCATTTTCTATCATTCACATACATTTTTGGGCTGAGAGGACTTTTCCTTTGTGTCTAGAGTGCTTGTTTCATTCAGGAACACTTTTCGTTTCACCCAAAAAGGTTTTTGTTTGCCCAAGATACGACCATTTCAGTCAGATCTGTAGGTATAAAGCCTGCATACGCATTTTTAAAATTTTTGCAGAGTATTATTTTGGTTTTATATTATTTATTTCCGGGTTGCTACTCTTTGAGATCTGGGTATTCTCTTTTCTCCGCACCCTGTGCGATCTCAAAAAATCAGAAACAGAAAGGAAAAGGTGCATCTTTCGGGTAAGATAACCGAGATCTAACCCTTGTTGTCATTGAGAAGCGAAAAATTTTTCTTGTGTGAAAATAGTTTTTTTTAGCACGCTCTCCAAGGCCGTCTTCCACAACAACAAGAAAAACAAAAACACCCCCAATCCTCTTTTTGAACATTACAATATGTTTTGCTAGACCATTTGGTTAAAAGTCACCTTATTAAGTAAGAGGTCTTGAGTTCAAGTCTCTCTTTTCTTTTATAAGGTAACTTCATTGTAAAAGTGACCCCCGCTTCTCTTTATAAAAGTGGGTCACTTCATAAAGAAACACACACCTCCATGTTGTGCTTGGTTACCGTTTATGCCTTTTTTCAAAAGGGAATAACTCTCACATCTAAAGTCCATTTTCAGTGCCGTTTTTTTTTTAAAACCGCCTAAATTTTTGAGATATTTCCATCCAAATCATCAGTTTTTGTTTTTATATCTATATTATCTTCATATTTAATATGGCTTCTACAAGTAATCTCTTGCTTATGAGCACCAACTACTTCCAATGGAAATCCCATATGGAGGATTTATTAAGAAGTAAAGTCTTGTACCAGATTACCTTGGGAAAGGAGAAAGCACCCACTGTTGATGATAAGAAATTGAAATGAGATAATAGGAGTGACAAAGCACGTGGACTAATTGGAATGTCCTTCTCTACTGATTTAAGGTTCCACCTTAAAGAAATTCATGACCCCGATGAAGCTTGGGAAAATATTGAATCTGTGTTTGGTAAAATCAATATTATTCGAGAACAACAATTAGAAAATCAAGTACTGACCTTAAGTTCAAATGATTTTTCTTGCCTTGGAGACTATCTATCTAAGTTTAAAACACTCGGAATTTTATGTGAAGAATGTGAGATAAAAATGGAGGAAGAGTGTTGTATCTATCTTATTCTTTCTAATATAGGTAGTTCATATTATGTGTTTGTATCTACCTTTGATGTCACAAGAGAGGATCTAGGGAAAGCTTATCAAAAACAACTCTTGAGACCTTTTGTATTGCTTTGATTAGAGAGGAAGATAATCTTGTACAACTTAGAGTGATCAACATTGCAGGTACCTCCAACAAATCCTTAGTTGCCCAGCAGAAAGATAAACCCAAGTATCCCAAGAAGCAACATCCTTGCTACAACAAAAAGAAACATAAGGGTCCCAAACCCACTCAGACAGCTTCGACTCCTAATGGTGACAAATGAGAAAAATATAAAAATAAGAATACTGATAGACATTGCAACTTTTGTGATGAATATGGTCATGATGAGTCCAAATGTTTCAAGAAGATGGCAACTTTAGAAGCAGTGATGAATAAGCACAACACAAGTATTGATTCTACTTATTCTTCTTCTAGACATGCACTTTTTTCGTCTGGTTTCTCCTTCAATACAACTTCTACTTCTTCTTCTAATGAGTGGCTTATTGATTCCGGAGCATCTTATCATATGGTCAAGGATAAATACATATTTTCTTCTCTAAATAAATGTAACACCAAGAAAATATTTGTTGGTGATGATAGATCTCTTGGTGTTGTAGGATCTGGAACAGTTCAAGTAGATAATGGTCATTTCAAGGATGTATTATGTGTTTCAAGTCTTTCTTGTAACCTTCTATCAGTATATCAAATCACTCATTCAGGCAAAGGTAAAACCGTAGAGTTTTCACCTCACCAAGTTGTAATCAAGGATCTAAAAAATCCTAAGCATGCAACTGGAATTGTTGATGATATTACCAGGTTGTATAAGTTTGACAACTTTGGGTTATCATATTTTTCATAAGTTTTTGTTTCTCATAGAGATGACCTGAGAAAACTTTGGCACGAGTGGTTTGGTCATCTAAACTATCGCTCATTGCAACAACTATGTAATCAACATATGGTGACTGGTCTTCCTCCTTTTTCATGCAGAGATGGTATTTGTGTTGTTTGTGTTCTCGACAAACATCATCGGGACAATTTTGACAAACGTGCATCTTGGCACACCTTGGGCCCTTTGCAGCTTGTTCATAGTGATCTTTGTGGTCCACTTTCTACTCCTTCTTTTTCTGGGTGCAAGTATTTCTTAACTTTCATTGATGAATTTTCTATACGTACTTGGGTTTACTTCTTAAAACTTAAGAGCGAAGTTTTGACAAGTTTTTGGCCTACAGGGCCCTTGTAGAAAAGAAATCTGGACATCAAATTCAAAGGTTAAGAACAAATAATGGAGGCGAATATGTGAACAATCATTTTACAAGTTACTGCACTACACATGGAATCCAAATGGAACACACTGTTGCATATACACCACAACAAAATGGTGTTGCTGAGAGAAAGAAATGCACACTAAAATAAATGGCTAATTGTATGATCCAATCTAAGGGATTAAGTCTAAAGTATTGGGGAGAAGTAATCAACTATGAAAATTACATATTAAATCACACTCCCACAAAGGCTCTTAAAAATATAACATTGGAAGAAGCTTGGACTAAAATTAAACCATATGTAAGTCACTTCTGTGTATTTGGCAGCATAGCATGGGCTCACATTCTCAATGAGAAAAGGAAATCATTACAACCTAAAAGTGAGAAGTGTATATTTTTTTGTTATTCCGAAGATGTCAAAGGTTATATACTTATTCAACCACATTGTAATGAAATTATTATTATAAGATATGTTAAATTTGATGAAAATGTCTTGGCCTACGAGCCTAATTCAACGATTGTGCCTTCTTCGGCTTGCGAGCCATCTTCAACATTTGTGACTTCTTCGGCCTGCGAGCCATCTTCGGCGTTTGTGGCTTCTTATGTTCCTATTCTGGTTTCTTCTTCAGATGATGATAGTGAGCATGAAAATTTACCTTTGCCTACTCACTTTCCTCCAGATGAATCCTTTGAACCTGAACCAACACTAGTTCCACTGCTTTTTATATGTGTATGTTCAACACGAGAAGCAACTGGTGGTCTTGTCGGTGATCTTTTAGATCAGCGTCGAACACGTTCATAGTTCCAGTGAGCCTCTTCTCTTTTGTCTCATGTTCAGAGACTCATTATCCATAGACATTTGCATAATCTTCAGGTCATCCAAATTGGGATACAACAATGAATGAAGAGCATCGTTCTTTAATGGAAAATGATACTTGGGATCTTGTACGTCTTCCAAAAGGAATAAAACTTGTTAGATGTAAATGGGTCTATAGAACTAAGTATGCATCAGATGGAAGTGTTGAAAGACACAAGGCTCAGTTAGTTGCCAAAGGATTTTCCCAAATTGAAGGAATTTACTGTAATGAAACCTTTTCCCCTATATCCAAAATGAATTCCATCTGCCTTGTTCTTTCCCTTGCTGCCTAACATAAATGGGAGGTCCATCAAATGGATGTTAAATCCACCTTCTTGCATGGAGATTTGCAAGAAGAAATCTACATGGAACAACCTCTTGGCTATGTCCAGAATAAGTCTAGCCTTGTTTGTCTCCTTAAGAAATCTCTTTATGGTATTAAGCAAGCTCCCCGAGCTTGGTATGCCAAAATGGACAACTTTCTTATTGACATTGGATTCTCTAGATGCAATTATGATCCTAATGTCTATACCAAGAAAGTAGGAAGCCATATCATAATCCATGTCCTTTATGTTGATGACCTTATACTTACTGGTTGTGACTCAAAACTTTTAAACCATTTGAAAACCAGCCTTAAGAAAAACATTGAAATGACAGACTTAGGCTTTTTGCATTATTTCCTTAGCCTCAAAGTTTTCCAAACCAATGAAGGAATTTTTCTTTCCCAGTCTAAGTATGCTTGTGACATTCATCATATATTTCACATGGATGATTTTAAACCAACCCCTTCTCCCTTCCATTATGGAGTCAAGCTTACTTCCACCTGCACTTCTCCCGAAGTTGATGCCACCCTGTACCGTCAGTTAGTTGGTAGCCTCTTCTATATAACTCATACCCGTCCTGATCTTTCCTTTGTTCTTGGTCTTGTTTCCTGGTATATGCAAACACCCCATGAAAGCCATTGGAAAGTATCTAAAAAGATACTTTGCTATGTTTGTGTTACAGTTTATGTCGAGATACATTACAATTCACGGGGAACTCCCTTATTGGTTGGTTTCACTGATTCAGATTGGGCCGTAAACCCTGATGATCGAAATTCTACTACAGGTTATGCTTTCACCCTTGGTTCAAGACCTGTCACTTGGGCCTGTAAGAAACAACATGATATTGCAATTTCTTCAGCAGAAGTAGAGTACCGAGAAGCGGTAAATGAAATTCAAGAAGCCTTATGGCTTCGACATATCCTTTCAGAGTTTGGATTCCAACAGAAACATCTAACCAACCTCTGGTGCGACAATCAGAGTGCCATCAAGATCGCCAAACACCCAGTTCAACATTAGCACAACAATCACATAGAGCTACAAATGCACTTCATCATAAATCTCATTCATTATCAAGTTATTGAAGTTCTCTTTTGTCCTATAGAAGATCAAGTTGCAGACATTTTCACAAATTCTCTTATAGAAGCGAAGTTTTCCAAACTTCGATCTATGTTAGGATTTCAAGAAGTTGTCATTAAGGGGCGATATGCTCTAATGCCTCCTTCCTTCTCCTATTGTGTCACTATTGTAAATCCTTCAATCCTATCCCAAGTTGTTTTTAAGGGGGGATATTAGGATATTTAGACACTTAGGAGTTAGTTAAGATCTACTTGGTCTAATGTGTCGTTAGGTAAGAGTGTGTTTATTATTGTGTTTCTTTAGTATGCATTAGTATGCATTTGTAGTTAGGAACTCTGACGATCACAATATGTTCCTGACATAGAGTGATCTGACGGTTCATATTCTCCTCAATATTAATGACCATTGATGTGTGGCTCAACACCCGATTGGTCCATGATCTCTATTTAAAGAGAATGGAGGTTCATTTTCCAACGATCGATTGTGAGAAACTCTCTTGTAAAATCTCTCTATAATCTTTTTATTTTGCATTAATAAACTGCTCCAAGTGGTCGTGTTGGCTGGGGTCGTGGATGTTTCCCCGTAGGGTTTTTAGCACGTGAAAACATCGATGTATTGATATTTGATATGGTTATGTGAGTGGTTATTGAAGGTGTTATTCCTCTGTTGGAATACCTGTGTTGTCGAACATTATGTTGTTTTTTTTTAAATGACATTTTTTTTTAATGTTTTTTTTTTTTAAAGTTTTATGTTGTTTTTTATTTTATTTTATTTTAATTGTGTTATGCAAGTCTTTTTTGAATGCGTTATTTTTTCTCTTTTTTTCTTTAAACTTATTTATGGAGTTTTTTGTTTTCAATTTTTTATGTAAACTAAAAAAATAAATTTAATTAATAGATAAATTTTCGAGTTTCCAATTTAGGAGTCGATTTTAACCTTTTTATTTGCGATGGTACCAGTTTTCAAGGTCGTGGATTCAATTAAGTCTTAATTTTGACTCCAAAAATAAAATTGATGCTACTAGAAGCACCACCTTTCGATTCAAGGGTAAAATTTCCATAATGATATGGGCCATGAAGGTCATGATTTCAAATAGGTCACAATTTTAACTAAGCCCCCAAAAAGGGTGCTACTAATAACACCTCTTTTTGAAAAGGGGGTTGATTTTGTGTTTTTTGACCCACAAATATGGGCTTTTCAAGCCATGAAGTAATTATGTAATTCATTAGCAACCATTTCTTAGGGAATACTCAGTATCTATTTACCAAGGGTGACACTCATGAGCATTGTATAGAACTTGACCAATCATCAATATAAATAATTTGTGAGGAAACCATCCATATTGAACATAAATTTATGATAAAAAATATCTATTGTTGGCACAGGGGCATACCCAGGGTTCAAATATAATAGGGCACCAAAAAAACCCTATCTACTAGCCCTTTCGGAAACACCTGCGAAGTAGGTGAAGTCTCACCCAAGGTAGAGGTAGGAGGGGTTATAGGACTCAAGTGTCTATAACCAAGTGAGGAAACAGATCTGTGATTACAACACTTCGAAAGTACTTTTATAACACTTAGAAGATGATATGCATTATATTATTATCTTTATTAACATCACAGAACAAACCCTAAGATAGATCAATGCAGTAACAGTAAAGATTAAGCACTTCAACTACTTAGCACACAACACCGAATTTGATCTAACATTCATTCATCCTTAACACATGTGAAGCACTAAGAAGATTCAAAATATAAAGAACACAGCATAAAGAACATCAAAAGACACACGATATATGTGGTTCACCCCAATGTGGGGATATTCCCACCAACTGCTTCATCTTCTTTATTATTCTTCAATCTCTTGCATTCATCTGCTCCTGTGCACTAAGCCACAGAGCCAAGCTTCGCAGAGGATAGGAGATCTGCACACTGAGCGCCAGATCCTCCTTCCCAAAACTAGGTCACAGCACAAAGCCAACTTCTTTATTTAGCACAGAGCCTTACATACACAATATGTTGCACAAAGAAACCCAAAACTACTTGCACTTAGCCTTGCAATATATCTTCTTCTTCTCTCCTTCTACCATACATTCTTATCTATTTTTACTTTTACACTTCCTTACAAAAATTCCTACATGAGTAAAACCATGGGTCGACATCCCATAACCCATTACAAAAACTCCAGTGAACCCCTTGTTGGGTCTACATAGCCTGCAAAACAAGTGAGATCTGCGATCTCAGCTCCGCCATGGCGTTCCATCTTCGATCCTCGTGTCGAAGTCCAAAAGGTGGTCCAAACCTGACCAAGGTTTCCTCAAAACTTGGTTGAGGGCCAACAGGCCCCCAACAGTCACCTATCACTCGTCTCGAGTCACTCAGGTATGGGCAACGCTGCTTCAAAGGCCTCAATATTCACTCAATTTCCTGCTTTACCTTAGCCTCCTACTCAACGAGCTCTTGGATCATATTCTCTGTAACAGGCCCTTCCAGGCGTTGTTCCACTGTTGCAACCACTTGGTCTAGTTGCGAGCCTTGTCCTTCAATTTCTTCAAACACGTTGCAGGCCTCATCCTACACAAGTTGCAACTTCTACGTGACTTCCATTACTCTTCCCTGGATGGAAGTAATCTATTGTTGTACCATGCATTGTTCTTGTGATCTTTTCATTCTCTCGACTGCAGTGATTAACTTCATCTGCACCTACATGATGAAGGCCTGTTGTTGCGCCTCCTGTAAATGTGCTTCCAGTTTCCTTAGCTCTGGATCTTCTGTGAGGCATTCGTAATTCTTCAGGCTTCTATCGCTCAGTTGTTTGCATTCTGAAGTGAGGGATCTTATCCTTCCAACTATTCTCTTAGTGTCTTCCTCCCTCTAGTCATGCACCTCCTGCGGAGTGCTTGGTACTGATTGAATATCCAACTCTATTATCATCGCTTGAAGCTGTTGGATGGCCTCAACAATATTCTCCACTTGAATCTCAACAGATTCTTGTTCCTCCTGTGCCAAGTCGGGCACAGAGTGAAGTGCTTTATTCACCGCTTCTTTGACTGTAGTATTCTCTACAAGAAACTGGTCCTTTTCTCTCTATATCTTTTCTTTGTCCCCCTCAAGCATCGCCTGAAACTCATCTTTCTATTTTCATAAGTGGTTACACAGTACCGCGCAACTCGTCATTTCTCTAAGGCTTCCTCTTTCTCTTGTTTCAGGGATTCTATAGCCTTCTACTTTTCTTCTTGGACTTTTTGAATTCGAGCCTCTGTCTCATCTGCAAGTCTTCTTAGTTGGGCGGGCTCATCCCCCAATTTTGCAACTTGTGATGAGGAGGGCACAATGGGTACTGTGCGGATCAAATGAATGGCTTGTTGTATTTCCTTTAATTCCTTCTGAACCCTTCCATACAACTCCTCCTACTTCACTCCATATCTCTGCAAGATATCCTCTTAAGCATCCTCCATGGATCTGTGGAATAGAATGATGTCATCTTTTGCGAGTGTGGCCTCCATCTGGGGCTGACTATCCCATGTCTTCTTTATTGCTAAAGGTTTCTACAGAGAAACCTTCCTCTTCTGCGGGGTTATTGCTTCAGTAAGGGGATGTTTTGGTGGTGTAGCTTTGCCTTCACCTTGCTTTTCTCCTTCATCCCCTCCTCCTTGTCCATCTTCTTGGCCTTCTGCTCTTCCTCCTCCTATGGGTGAGCCAAATCCAATTTATTCAGAGGCGCTGTCCTCCTCATCAGTCTATATATTCTGGACTTCCTCCTTTTTCTTCTTCTTCTTCACACTGGACTGTCTAGCATGCTCGACCCAGGTTATCAAGGGGCTTCCTATGATGTCAGGTTTAGAGTGTTCTACATCATCGAACGGTACAAGGAACTCCTTTGGCCACTCCTTCGTGATATTATCCATGTCGTCGTCTGTTATCTTGTAGTATGATTTCAACTTGCAACTTTTCCTTTCTCTCGTCTCTACACGCAGTGACATAGATAAAGTGTCGATCTGTGTAGAACTTGGCAAACTAGTGCAAGATGTGCGATTTCATGCATGGAAATGCTTCAATGGAAACCTTAAGTTATTGATAATACACATGGAACACAACGTTTGACTGCCATTGCTTCGACATGTTGTTGGTATACCACAAGGTCGAGAACCTAGCGACCAATGGCTTTGATGGTTCGATCTCCAGGAAGGTGGCTCCTTCTGGCATTTTCCAGAAGATAAATGCAATCAATACGAGAAGCCAACTAAAGTGGAAATCGTATCCCTAATTCTGAGCTTCGCGACAGTCTTTCTCAAGCTCATTTTCGAGGTAACTCGCCCAATTCATTTGCATGCACTTCAGACACTTTCCTGTGAGGTCCACCATGAACCCGATGACCTATGTGGGGCGGTTCATTCTTACGAGATTGCCAGCTATGAGTTGGAAAGTGAGGCGCACTAAACCATCCTAGATAGAGGATACCTTGTAGCCTATCTTCCATTTTTCAACTTCTCCATATGCTTCCTTGATGTGCTGGGCCAGGGAGCGATTTGAGGCCTTCCCTAGGTAAAAATGTTGAGGGTTGGGTCCTTGCATGCTCAATCCTGTAATCAGGTGGATCAACATCGGATCCATAGTAATCTATCAGTCAATCCATAGGTATCCTCCATGGTAGCATGACAAGAGGAGTTTAGCGCAAGCATTAACCTCCTGGTATCGGCCAAAATGGGGAATCTTCATCACATTGAGTATAGTGGACTGCACCAGCTCCGTAATCCAAGGCCGGGAGACAATGCGAGGCTTCTTCCTAGTGGTCTTTGTCAAGTATCTATGGGGAACTAGTATAGCATAGTTCTTTCTATCTCCAAGGTTGAATTCATTTTTCTTCAGTAATGGGATATGCCCCAACTGACTGCCAACTATGTGTATTCCCGTCGGGATGTACACGGTGATCAAAGTGTATTCGAAGTCCCATGGGAAGTTGTCGCACTTAACCTTGCCAGCCAAAGGTGGGATATAATATGGTAAGATCGACGGGATCTTCTTCACATTAGCCAGATCACCATGATGCTTACTTTGTTGCTCGGTCGTGGTGTTAACACGTCTCGAATGACGTCCAGTCGATGGGGAATCCTGGAGTCCCCTAGTCGATGATTCCTGTAATCCTTCATACATATCTTTATCAACCATAAACTTCTTAAGGACCTCCTCGAAGAACTTTTCTAACTCACTATGTTCACCCGACATTCTCAATTTTAAACAGGTAGGTTGGGATAGGCGAAGATACAGGTGGAGTAAACAATGGATGGTGAGGTTTGATAGCACAACTCGATAGTCAATCAATTCTCTTCTTGTCTTATATAATCAAGGGTGGAAAAAAGTGGTCCTGGAACAACGACCAATGGATTAAATAAGTGAGCGTCATAACAAATTCTTCAAATGGATAGGAATGCTTCCATTAATGCAAAGTTGTCCATTATGGCGCGGTCTCAATGTCCCAAACGTGGTCCATCCACCCATAAATTTGTTTCTTGGTCATTCTGGAGCGTTGTTCTAACGGTCGGGGCGCCTCCAACAATCATATAGCTTCAATGGGGTGAAGTCCCATTCTGCGCCGTTCTACTATTTCGACGAGGTTCAAATCCTGCAAACCTGCCTCCTACGAAGTCTTCCATGTAACTTCCTATAGCTTTTCCAACTTGGCATTCTTTTTACTCAGCTTCCTTGCCTTCTTTCCTGTCATCTGAGTCTCTCTAAATGTTTTTGGATTCCTCTTTCCATTCTCATTCTTATCTTCTCCTATCATAGTCACTTCGCATTGTTGATGTGCTCTCAAAGAGTTCGAAGTTAATACCTCTTCTCTTATTAATTCCAGGGTGGGTATTCTTGTTTCTTACATGGATAGGTCCTTCAAACCTTCTTGCATTCTTTCAACTTCGACAACTAATTCTCTTGCCCTCTGTTGCTTTGACTTAACTTCTTGATCTTCTATTAGTCGATCTATTTTTCTAGCTATGAAATCCCTTAGTTCTTGCTTCTTCTTTTCTGTGGCTTCTTCCTTTTCTTTCTTTATGATCTGGTCCCACTCGATCAAAGTATTTCCTAAAAAAAGTGAGAACGTGGCGTTTTTCTCAACAAACTTAATGAATTCAAATTCCTCTTCACTCGGTGTTCCATGGATGATAAAAGGTACATTAGTAACTCTTACACATAGGGTTATCATATTTCCTTTAAACAAGCTTATTCTTCCCAATGAAGGTACCACAATAGGCTTTCCCAAAATTTCCCAAGTTTCTTTTGTCATAATATTTACTTGTGTTTCTTCATCCAAGACACAGTCTATGTCGAAGTCTTCTATTCTTGCATTTATGTGTTGTTTTACCTTCAAGATCTCTGGTAAACTGACATCTTTGTGATCATTAATCATTTCTTTCAAATGTTCTAATGTTGTCTAAGCTTTCTATGATTCTTTCTCTTGATGATTCTCTAACATGCACTTATTCTCTTGACTTCCTTCATAGTTTTCTTGTCTCATGTTCATTTGTTCAACCTTAGCAATCATCCTTGGACAATCCTCAACTTCATGACCAACAATTTTACAACAAAGACAAATAGGGCATGTACCAAGGCATTCCTTAGTAAGATGTCCCAGTCTTCTGTAGTTATAACATGGTGTCAATCCTCTCTTTCTATTGTAAGTTCTTGAACTTCTCTTGTACTACGCACTAGGATCATAGTGCTAGACCTGCAAGCTGCAAAAGTTCTTTCTAGGTTCCTGCATCCATTTATCAGACCAAAAATTCTTTCTATGCATAGGAATAACATATATTTCCTTATTTTTATCAAAATTATTCAGATCAACTCTTTCTTCCAACTTCTCCCTAGCTTTCAGGCTAGGACATAATGTATTAAACATACCTAAATTCATGCTTTCAAAACAAAAATTTTCACTTATCTTACTCTTATCAAAGCACATAGCTTTACATCTTTCAAGATCTTACCTCTTTTCTTCAGATCGGGTTTCTTTCTTAGCACATAAATTCACAAGTCAAGTAGAGTATTGTGCACTACAACAACAGTTCTACGCATAGAGCTTCTCTTTTCTTTACTTCAGTTCCCAGCAATCCCAGTTTCAGGTCCCAGCAACAAAACCATTTTTTGGCATCCGGTTCAACTAGATCAACGCACCAATAAAACCCTAACTACTGGCCCTTTCGACAACACCTGCGAAGCAGACGAATTCTCACCCGAGGTAGAGGCATGGGGGTTATAGGACTCAAGTGCCTATAACCAAGTTGGGACACAGATATGTGATTACAACACTTCACAAGTACTTTAATAACACTTAGAAGATGATATGCATTATATTATTAGATTTATTAACATCGCAGAACAAACCCTAATATAGATCTGTGCAGTAATAGTTAATATTAAGCACTTCAAATACTTAGCACACAACACAAAATTAGATCTAAATTCATTCATCCTTAACATGTGTTAAACACTAAGAAGATTCAGAATATAAACAACATGGCATAAAGCACATCAAAAGACATACGATATACATGGTTCACCCCAGTGTGGGGCTATGTCCACCAAATGCTTCATCTTCTTTATTATTCTTGAATATCTTGCATTCATCTTCTCATGTGCACTAAGCCACAGAGACAAGCTTCACAGAGGACATGAGATCTCACTTCTTCCCAAAAACAGGTCATAGCACAAAGCCAACTGCTTTATTTAGCACAGAGCCTTGCATACACAATCTGTTGCAGAAAACAACCCAAAACTACTTGCACTTAGCCTTGCAAGCTATCTTCTGCATCTCTCCTTCTGCCATACATTCTTATCTATTTATACTTTTAGATTTCCTTACAAAAAGGCCTAAACATGGGTAAACCCATGGGTNTCTGTTGCAGAAAACAACCCAAAACTACTTGCACTTAGCCTTGCAAGCTATCTTCTGCATCTCTCCTTCTGCCATACATTCTTATCTATTTATACTTTTAGATTTCCTTACAAAAAGGCCTAAACATGGGTAAACCCATGGGTCGACATCCCATAACCCATTACAAAAACCCTAGTGAACCCCTTGCTGGGTCCACATAGCCTACAAAACACATGATATCCACGATCTTATCTCCGCCATGGTGTTCCATCTTTGATCCTCAAATCGAAGTCCAAAAGGTGGTCCAAACCTGACCAAGGTTTCCTCAAAACTTGGTCGAGGACCAACATCTACTTATTAGTACATCAAATGGGGTGTTCTAACTCTTTCCATCTTAAGTAGCCAAACATATGTCATAGGATGATAATGATTTAGTCATAGACAATTGGAACCAGAATATCGCATAGTAACTACCATACACTAGGGCCAATTACACTCCTAACAATGATGAATTTGGAAGTGGGAGAACAAAGATCCCCTTTAGTGGTCATGTTTGGTGGTTTGAGGTCTCATTTAGGGATGCCAATCTTGAGAATCCTCATTCATGGTCTAAGGCCCTTCATTTCATCCCTCTATCATTATCATATCCCTAATATGTGTATGTGGTGCATAATACCTCCAAACAACGCTCATATACCCACAAAGAGATGAATGATCACATACAAAGTTTATGAGAGGTGGTTGGATGACTCATTCATGTGCATAAATCATAAGAGAACTCATCACTCATTCAGGTACTAATTCATATATTTCCATCTCTAGACCATTGCGAACGATCTAAGGATAATATGTGGTGCACCACACTTCCTAAATATACTCAGAGTCTTAGTCAGAATCGAACCATCCAATACATAGGTTATGAGTGGTGTTTGGAGGCCTCTTTCATGACCATCAAGCCTGTGAAGCACCACTCAGAGCCTAGGGCCCTTGATTTCATCCCTTGACCATTATGAAGCCCTTGATACATGTTTTTGGTGCACAATACCTCATAATGGAGTGCATGCATTTTTAGTATGAGGTAAAATATCCCCTACATATGTTGTGTTTGGTGGTTTGAGGCCTTGTTCATGGTTTTTAAGGCCCTAAGACCCATATCTAGTGCACAATATGCCCAACCAATTGTCATATTCCTAGTAGGAGGCCATAGATACCATATAGTGGGCATATTTGGTGGTTTGAGGCCTCATCCATGACCCTTCAATCTGAGTAGCATCATTCATGGCCTAAGGACTTTGGATCTATCATTGACCATTATCGAGACCTTGATTCACATTGATGGTTCTCAATACCTTTTGATGACACTGATATTTTCATGTGATCATTTGAGGGCTTGTTCATGGCCTTTGTGTCCAAGAATCTTAGAGGGATCATGTATCCTACTTTAAAGCATAGTTCATAGTAATTGATCCTTGAAATGTTCATTTAAAGCCTATATATTATCATTAATTTTCATTTTTATGAGGAATTCATGGTCATAAGGGGTAGTTGATTTTGTTGTCAAACATAATGAACATATGTATTTTAATATATATATGCATTATAATGCATATTTATTTTAAAATATGTATGTGTTTTTGAACACATATACATTATATTACATATGAGTTACTTAATCCTAGTCATCACTTTCATGCTAGACTCAACATCCCCAAAACTAACCACCCAAACATATTTCCAATATGGATATTGGTAATGGAGAATACATTTTGGAAATATATGATAAACCAAACTAATATACTCAACTTCGTACATATCCCATTTTCAAATTTGCTTAAACTATGACACAAAATATTACACCAAAATGTTATATTAAATTCCATGATATTTATGTATAACTTAATGACATGATGCATTGAAACCTATTTTCCCACTATGTCTTATAAAGCTACAGGGTAAACATCCTTATGTTATTTGTGTTTTTATGACACAAAATGTTATATTGCCATAGTGAGTTGCATGATATTTATGTACAACTTAACAACATGATGCATTAAAACCTATTTTCCCACTATGTCTTATAAAGCAACAAGGTACTCATCCTTATGTTATTCGTGCTGCTTTCTGGTCAAGACATATCCAAATTTAAACGTTTTGTTGACTTATAGAAACTCAAAATACCAATACACTCATTAAAGTGAAAGAATAATCTTAAAAAAATCTAATTCTTATTTAATATTGAAATTAGCTGGCTGCGACATCTGAATTTTTTTCAAAATAGCATGTAGATTTATTTTTTTTAAATATCATCCCAATGAAGTTTATCATTAAAAAGACTACCCAAATAATAAAGGTTAACAATTTTTTATTTTGATTTTAGAAATGAATGAAAAGAAACAACCTGCCACACCTAATCCCATAGTGACATTGTTGGTGGAGTTATGGTAGTTTGAAATCGTTGAAACTTGAAGCTATCCATACATATTATATGTATTATATAATAAAAATCATATGTATTGTATAATCACATAATGACATTGTTGGTGGAGTTATGGTAGTTTGAAGTCGTTGAAACTTGAAACTATCCATACATATTATATGTATTATATAATAAAAATCATATGTATTGTATAGTAAAAATGTTGAACTATTAAGTTTATTTAACTTTCATTCTTTAATCGTCTTCTAGGTCTAGAGCAGTGAAGTAAGCGGGCTGTCAAATCCAGCAATGTTAACTTCAAACTACATTTTAAAATATTTATCTTTACTTTAAATTGGAAAATGTCAATGTCTCATCAAAGTCAAAGTTACTATAATAAATTATGATGTAAAGTAAATATTGTAAAATTTCATTTTTTAATAAAAAAATATTATTATATATAAAAATTAAATATTAATTAAATTTCATATAGAAATATATGACTAAACTTGTCTATTTTTATAAAAGTTGAAGCGGATTTTATTAATGCTGTAATTGAAAACACTCCTGTGATACATGTATACTCTTTACTATTTAAGTGAAACATTGATATACATTTATTAAAAGTTTAAAGTTTCCACTTTTATTTATAATTAATAATATTGTAATTAAAAATTTTGTTTATTTAATTTATTTTAATAAAAAGTTAAATCGTGATTTGAAAATGTCGTAGCATATATAAAAGTAAGTTTCAATGCTTTTAAAAAGTATATGATTTATTATTTATTTTTTTATTTTTTTTAATTGAAGGTAGCTTTGTGATGACAAATTTGATTTTTGAGAGATATTATTTAAATTAAAAGTGTCTTTTGGTCTTCTATAAGACTTAAAGTGCAAACCCAAAGATATTTAGTAGGAATGGAAGTCTACCACTTTATTGAAATACAAATGTGTCATTGCAGAGATGTGGTTTTCCTTAAATAATAATGATCAATCAACTTGTATTCAATGATAACTATCTTCACTCTTGATTGTGATAGTTTTTATTATCTTAAAAAATAAATTTATTACTTTAGTCTTTAAGCTTTTAAAAATAAAATAAAAAATATCATATTTAATAGTAAAATTTGATATATATTCCTTATTTCCATTTCCATATAAAATTTTAAAACAAAAAATATCTATGATGAACTTTTAAAATGAAAAATATGAATACTTAGTAGTAAAATTTGATGTCTTTTAATTAATTTTATCATGAAATTTGTTGAATGGTTATGGAAATTTCCATCATGAAATTTTAAAATAAAAAATATCACATGCAGTAGTAAAATTTGATCTCTTTTTATTAATATACAGCTTGAGTTCCTATTGGTTAAGAATATGTGTTTCTTCTTAAGACGTTACAGGTTCCAATACAAAGCAGGGTAGGGTATATATACCTTCATAGACTTTACTAGTCAAATATCATAAACTTTGTTGAATGGTTACTAACGAAATTATTATTATTATTATTATTTCCATCATGAAATTTGTTGAATTATTTTCATCATATTGAATGTTTATGGAAATCAAGCTTTCAAGTAAACTTTGTTGAATGTTTATGGAAATCAAGCTTTAAAGTAGGGCGATTTTATAATATAAAAATATAACATATAGGGATTTGAACAAATAATAGATCAGACATTAAGCCGGTGAATAAAGATGTTGATATGTGAGAACAAACAAATTAAGCGGGCGACTTTTAGAAAATTAAGCGGGCGTATGTCTCCATAGTCAAGATCGGGCTTATGAAAGTCCTCATCAAATCCTACTCGGAATTTCGTATGAGACCGTTCACACCGGCATTGCTTATTCTAAGAGTGACACAATATTATTTTTTTAATCCGGAAGGTTCGTTGCAACGCTGTAACAGAGGCGTGCTGTCCTCTTTCATGTTGATATTCGTTTATGGACGCTGGAACTTTATCGGTGGCGTGGGCGAGCATTCTTCTTTGTCGCGCACCTTCTGTCAGCAGAGATTGAAATGTGGACTTTGAATTTGAATGGGTCGTCTTTTATAATTGAAAGAAAACAATTCCTCGCGTGGTCGATATCACTGTTGATCTGCAGAATGTATTATATATAGCAGTGGATTAAATAATGTACTTGCAACTTATGTATTTCTTTATATCTTCCAACTTCTCATCAACCAACCCCGCCTCCTCTCCTGCCTGTTGAAGTGGAAATGGAAATGAACCAATCTGAATATGAATGGCCGGAGGCAACGGGCGTTGCAGGAGGGGAGAGCCTGGATATGTTGGAGTTTATTCGCCACCATTTGCTGGAAGTTGAGGACGATACTGATATTCATACTGGAGGAAGTTCATCCTTCAAGTTCTCCCCCATGGACAGTGGCAGCGTTATTGATATTGATGATATCCAGGGCAATACCATCGCCGCCAATTGCTTCCGCCAAAATAGCAGCAGCAGAACAACATCGGAAGCTTATTATTCTGTAAACGTACAGCCACAAGAAGACGAGACTCGAGAGATGAAGCAGAGCTGGGGTAGGCATTACCGAGGAGTAAGGCAGCGGCCGTGGGGAAAATACGCAGCAGAGATCAGAAATCCTGCGAAGAAGGGGTCCAGAATTTGGCTGGGCACTTTCGACACTGCCCAAGACGCCGCTCTGGCATATGACCGCGCTGCCTTCCGTTTCCGCGGAGCCAAGGCTCTGCTTAACTTCCCCCTCGCCGTTGGATCCAATTCAGAAAAAGGCTCGCCCGGAGGCTACAGGAATAGGAAAAGAGGAAGAGAAGAAGCGGTTCAGTGTTAACGTGGAACGAAATCCCAACACGTGGATGTGCTACTTATCTGCGATCCAGTTGCATTCCATAATAAAATAAAATGGCGAGTAGGAGGGAGCGCAATGGATCAGTTAATAAAGTATGGACAAATTTAATTACCCTTCTGATTCTTTTGCACTGTTATTCCTTTATATTCTACCAATAAATATGCATGTAGAAACCCTACAGCTTTAATATTTGCAGTAACCTTTAGTGCAAATTTTAAATCAAGGCACCGTTACTTTTCTTAGAAGTAGAAGTGGATATTTCAGAACATATACGACGCTATGTTATTTTGGTAAATTTTATTATTATAGATTTATTTCATTTTCGGATTTATTATGTGTTGAATGTGGTATAATTTTTTGAAAAGTTTTTTTAATTTAAAAAAGTTTTCAATTCCCAGACTTTTCAATGCAATTAATTTAAATTATTCTTCATAAAAAAGTATTTTTAAATTTTAATTAAATTTAATAAAGGTTCTACTTTGTTTTTTTTATCTGCAATATCTTTTCATTTTTAAATAACGTCGAGATGTTTGAAAGAAATAAAAAAATACTTTGTTCATCTTTTGAATAACCTCGAAATGTTTGAACATCTCGAAAGAAATACTTTGTTTTTTCTATGATCTAAAACCCCATTAAAAAAAATGAGTTAAATTTTTTGATTTATGATGATAATATCAATTTTATAAATTATAAAGGAATTTCTCTTTTATAAATCATGATAACCATGACCTTATGATGTTTGAATTATTTTTTTTTTATTTTTTATTTTTTAAACCTAAAAAATTAAAAACAATTACTCATATTTTGATGTAACAATTTAACCAAAAATCCATAGTTTTACAGATTTGATTATAATTAAATTAATTTTTCTTTTTTAAGTTTCTACATATTTGTTTTTAGTTAGCATGTTGAGTTAGGAGCAAAATCATCTAGAGAGGGCATCGTGGGCCACACCATAGTTGGTTTTTTTTAGATGTTTCCTTCCAAAGGTTTCGACCCTGGGTCACTAGATAAATCACATTAACAAAATTAAACTTCTACCTATATTTGTTTCTACCTATGGGGATTTAAATATCTTATCGAAAGAGAAAGAAAGGCTTTTCTCTTATTGCTAGTGTTAGGATTCATTTCCAATATAGAATACAAGATACAAGATAGATGTAAAATATGTAAGTAATCTAAAGGTAGATGTAAATTTTTAGAAAAAATTATATGGAAATATTGAAAATTAGTAAAGCTTGTATTATAAGAAAAAATATAAATAAAACAAAGAGATTGGATGATATTTTTTCCATTACTTCACAAGAAGGAATCGATATGTAATTGGCATCCATAGGTGCACGTTTAGATCATCTTGCATGGATGCTGGACTTAGATGGGTCTTTTGACATGACTCCTCACAATGAGTCGTGTTGTAAATATGAAGAGTATAATGGGGTGACGATGTCTTGTGAGATAACTTACAGCCAAAATCACAAGATGTTGAAGGTTCCAGCTTTTGCTTAAAGGTGGAAGGGTTAATACCCTTCATGATGGTCTACATATTCTAGGATTAGCTAGATACCTAATATTGATGAGTGATGCAAGTGTGTAGACTATATTTGAAAATGATACATGCAAGATGGTTTGAGGAGAAACATTGTTTTCAAGGGTAGTTCAAATGGGAACAATGTATAAGATATTCAGAATCATTATTACTGATGGGTGTAACAATTTCGTTGTTCACAAAAATTAAATTGATAAAACTCTTACTCTTCCTATAGAGAAGACAATTCTTTGACATCAAAGAATGGGACATGTTGGAGAGAATGACCTTTGTGCTTTGCATAGTAAAGGTATGGTTGAAGGTATCCTTGGTTTTTCTTTCGATTTTAACTTCTGTGAACATTGTGTGTACGGTAAACATAATCGGGTGAGATTTCCATTTGGTGCTACAAGGGAAGAATGAATACTAGAGATGATACACATTGTGTAATGATCCCAAGCCAATTTTTTCTCTTGGAATCACTAACTACCACTGATTTGTTAATGTGTAGGTGTTTATTGAGTTATTAAGTGCATTCATACAAGATTCATGCAACACATGAAGATCACAATACATTCAAGATATAGAAGCACAAGCAAAGATCTGACCTTTTATTAAGAGCAATATGGAATCAATACAATAGATAGCCGATATGGCACAATCCTTATATGGTTGTACAAACAATAGATATGAGCTGCTACAAAATGCTCTGTTGATACAAAATAACCTCCAAAGGCTGGATGAGAGATCAATACAAGTAGATCTGAATGCCAAACCTCCCAGCTGAAGAATGCCACGCTCCAAGAGAAGGCTGTAACCCTCCACAATTCGGCCCTGATGGAAGAAGTCTCCAAATGAGCTCAAACCTAGACAGATGATAGATCGGGGAAGTAGCATCTCCCTCCTGAAGTCTCAAGCCTAACGTCCAATGCCAATCTCTCCAAATGATGAATCTTCTAAGGGAGTTGCGCCCTTCTGAATAGCTGAAACCCTAGGCAACTCACCTTTGAAGAAAGAGACCTCCAAATGATGTGAAACTCTCCAAGAATGTAGATCAGGCTATAAGAACCTTGTGGGAGAAGTTTCAGATCCAGATCTTAAGTAGATCTTTCTAGATCTGAGAAATACAGAATAATGGGACGTCCTCCTAACCTCCAAATCATCCCAAATTGTAGTTGAAGATTGAGTGATGATAACTCTTCGAAGAATCCCTCAAGATGATTATGGAGCACCTGTAAGTAAAACCCAAGTGATAGAATGCCCAACGCTCCTCCTGATTGGCTAGATTGAACTCTTCTTTTAAGGATGGTGCGCCCTTGATGGAAACTCTCAAACAGTATGGCCATGTTATCTTCGAAAGCGCTAGAAGGAGATATGCTGAGAATAGAATGTTGTGGAGGAATCTTTCATCCTCGAGACCAAGTTGTGGAACAAGGTGAGTGGGTATTTCACCATTGAGTTTCTCACAAGGGTTTGTACAGAAAAACCCCAAATTGAATGCTCAAGAGAAATAACAAGCAATATATCAAATCCAGAATGAATAATGGGTGCGCCCCAGCCTCTTACTTATACTTTTTCCTTCTAATTCTCTGTTGAGTTAGGTTAACTC
>SNQJ01S0034324.1:0-15268 GCA_010110895.2 Picea sitchensis | reverse complement strand
CATTTCTTTGTCATAAATGCTGTAGAGTAGCTCAGGACCTCTGAGTTTCCGACTCTCGTAGGCAAGAGGGTGCCTCTTCTGCATCAGTACGGCCCCTATTCCTTCCCTGGACGCATCACACTCCAAGGTAAATGGGAGGCTGAAATCTGGAAAGGCTAAGACTGGGCACGTACTCATCATCTTCTTCATCTTATCCATCGTTATTTGAGCCTCCTCGTCCCACTTGAATGCTCCCTTCTTAGTCAAATCGGTCAAGGGTGCACATAGTTGAGAAAAACCCTTGACAAACTTCCTGTAATACGTGCACATTCCCAAAAATCCTCTCAACTCTGTGAGTGTCTTAAGAGTAGGCCATTCCATGATGGCTTCAATTTTCTCCTGATGTACCTGTACCCCTTTTGCTCCGATAATGTGTCCTAGATAAAGGACCTCCGTCATTCCAAACTCACGTTTGGATTCCTTAGCATATAGTGACTGTTCCTCCATGATTGACAAAATCTGGTCCAAATGCCTAAGATGCTCCTCCCATGTCTTGCTGTAGATAAGCAAATCATCAAAGAATACCAACAGGTGCTTCCTCAGCTGCTTATTGAACACATGGTTCATACATGATTGGAACGTAGCAGGGGCATTGGTTAACCTAAAGGGCATCACCAAAAACTCATAATGGCCGTAATGACATCTGAAAGCTGTTTTTGAGATGTCTTCCTCCCTCATCTTGATCTGATGATAGCCATAACGAAGGTCAATCTTGGTGAAGTAGACGGCCCCATGCAATTTGTCCAACAGTTCATCAATCCTTGGTATTGGGTACCTGTTTTTGATGGTCTTTTTATTCAAGGCCCTGAAGTCAATGCACATCCTCATAGTGCCATCCTTCTTCTTTACCAACACGACTGAAGAAGCAAAAGGGCTACTGCTGGGCCTGATGTGCCCCATGTCCAGAAGTTCCTTGATGGCCTTCTCTATCTCGTATTTGTACTTCTTGGGATGTCTGTATGGTGTGGTGATAACTGGTTTGGCCCCTTCCTCTAGCTCAATAATGTGCTCAAATCCTCTATCTGGTGGAACCCTCGGAGGAATAGCCCCAAACACCTTGTGGTGTCTGTCAAGGATTTCCTTGATCTCTGGAGTGTAGTGAACCTTGCCCCGTTCATCCATTTGTGTCACAATCCTGCATTTGGCTGCATATACTATCTCATCCCTCCAGAAGATGGCCTCCATCCTCTTGGGCGTGACTACCTTTGCAGCATTCCCTGTCATGCCCCGAAGCACTACCTTTCGTCCACCCTCCTCTGTGAATGACATTTCCATAGTTTTGTAGTTGGTGGTGATAGGCCCCAATGTGCTGAGCCACTGAACTCCTAGGATGATGTTGGTGTCCGGAAGGTCCATAACATAGACGTCTTGTATCAGCTCGTGCCTACCCAAGGTAAGCTTGATGCCCGTAATATATCTGTCTCAGGGCATAGTGCTTCCTCCTGCAACCTCCACTTTGAATCCTTCAAATTCTACTGTGGGTATGTGCCTCCTCTTCAGTAACGCTGCATCAATGAAGTTGTGGGAAGCTCCTCCATCAATCAAGACTGAAACTCTTTGACCCTGCAAGACCCCCCTCATTCGGAAGGTGTTATACTTGGGCACCCCACTGATAGATGCCAAAGTGGCCATACTATCCTGTCCTGTGATCTGTTCCTCCTCTACTGCCTCAGTGGTTTCTGCCTCCATGTTCTGTATCTAGCCAATCTCATCTTCCTCTTCGTTGTCTGAAGTGACCTCAATGTAGTGCACCTGACCACGTCCCATGCACTTGTGTGATGAGTTCATGTGAAGCAAAGTTGCTTCCTCCTCAGTTCTCTCCTAGCGTTGTCATCTATTCTGCCATGACCCCTGTCAAAACCCTTAGGGTCACGTCCTCCCTGGTTTATTGGAGGCCTTTGATCTCTTCCACCATTGTTGAGAGGTGGTTTGGGTATGAATTTAGGTTTAGCAGCTGGACCCAAATCCCTCGTCTTCCAAATGGCCTCTTGTAGGCTGGTTGGCTTGAAGGCCTTTACCCAACCCTTCAAAGGTTCCATCAACCCTTCTGTGAAAAGCATCATGAGCCTGGTCGGGGACATATCTTGCACCATTACTGCCAACCTCTGAAATTCATCAATGTATGCTTCAACCCTACCTGTTTGCTTGAGTTGGGTGAGCTCCCGGAAATGTAACTCAGGATCTCCTTGATCAAATCTATCAATGAGCCTCTGAGTGAATTCTATATAGGACACAATCTGATTGTGGCCGAGTGTGGTGAGCCCATGATACCACCAGTCGTGGGCCTTGCCATCCAAGTACATAGTGGCAAACTTGATGGCCTCCATCTCTCTCATGGGGTTAAGCTGCAGGTAAGTATCCAACTTTTGCACCCACGATTGTGTTGTCATCTTGGTCGTACCATCAAAAGTATGGAATCTCTATCTTTCCTACCCTTTGTTCAAACTCAAAACTGCCCCTATGGTTCGTCCTAGGCTGGTTTCTGAATCTGAGTTGGCAATACTGATCTAGGGACATCTGTCTTTGAACCCTCATATCCAAGCTGTAGTATTCCTTGGTACTCCTTGCCAATTGTTCCACAAAGTCTTCAACCTGTTCCTGTTGCCCTTGCTCATCTGTGAATGTGGGCATGTACGGTCTGGGGTTAGCTCTGCTACCCGAGTGTCGACCTAGCTGCTCATTTGTAAACATGGGCATGTATGGCCTAGGATTGACCCTGCTACCCATCTGACCATGGGACGTGCCACCTCCCAGACTTCCTTCGGATCCAGGTGCTTTCTTCGGGTTATATCTGATCTCCTCATGGACTCCACTGGAACCACCAAACTCCTTATTCCCATACGTATCAGGGTCCTTCCCTCGATGAGTCACTTGCATCAGAAGGTCAGTTATTCAAGATTGGTTCTCGTTCATCTTTTGCAGGTTCTCATCAACCTTCTTCAAAGTTTCAGAAATTTCGGCCTGTCCCCTTCTGCTGGTTTCCTGGTACTCATCCAAGTGTTGGACCAATGTGCTTTCTGTGCGGTTCATGGTTTGCTGGAACTTACCAACTTCGGCTACTAAGAAAGCCAAGCCTTGAGGCTCATGGTCATCCCCTGACCCTTCCATTTCGGCCTTTGTTTCACTGCTGGTTTTCTTCCTCCTACCCATAACAATTCCACTGTACCTCTGCATGCGTCGATCCCTCCACAGGTTTCGAGGACCGAAGCTCTGATACCACTGTATGATCCCAAGCCAAAATTTTCGCTTGGAATCACTAACTACCACTGATTTGTTGATGTGCAGGTGTTTATTGAGTTATTAAGTGCATTCATACAAGATTCATCCTACACATGAAGATCACAATACATTCAAGATATAGAAACACAAGCAAAGATCTGACCTTTTATTAAGAGCAATATGGAATCAATACAATAGATAGCTGATCTGGCACAATCCTCAGATGGCCGTACAAACAATAGATATGAACTGCTACAAAATGCTCTGCCGATACAAAATAACCTCCAAAGGCTGGATGAGAGATCAATACAAGTAGATCTGAATGCCAAACCTTCCAGCTGAAGAATGCCACGCTCCAAGAGAAGGCTGGAACCCTCCACAATTCGGCCATGATGGAAGAAGTCTCCAAATGAGCTCAAACCCGGACGGATGATAGATCAGGGAAGTAGGATCTCCCTCCTGAAGTCTCAAGCCCAACGTCCAATGCCAACCCCTCCAAATGCTAAATCTTCTAAGGGAGTTGCGCCCTCCTGAATAACTGAAACCCTAGGCAACTCACCCTTGAAGAAAGAGACCTCCAAATGATGTGAAACTCTCCAAGAATGTAGATCGGGCTATAAGAACCTTGTGGGAGGAGTTTCAGATCCAAATCTTAAGTAGATCTCTCTAGATCTGAAAAATATAGAATAATGGGACGTCCTCCTAACCTCCAAATCGTTTCGGATTGTAGCTGAAGATTGAGTGATGATAACTCTTCGAAGAAGCCCTCAAGATGATGATGGAGCACCTGCAAGTAAAACCCAAGTGATAGAATGCCCAACGCTCCTCCTGATTGGCTAGATCGAACCCTTCTCTCAAGGATGGTGCACCCTTGCTGGACACTCTCAAACAGTACGGCCCTGCTATCTTCTGAAGTGCTAGAAGGAGATTTGTTGAGAATAGAATGGTGTGGAGGAATCTTTCATCTCCGAGACCAAGTTGTGGAATAAGGTGAGTGAGTATTTCACCACTGAGTTGCTCACAAGGGGTTGTACAACAAAACTCCCAAACTGAATGCTCAAGAGCAATAACAAGCAATATATCAAATCCAGAATGAATAATGGGTGCGCCCCAGCCTCTTACTTATACTTTTTCCTTCTAATTCTCTGTTGAGTTAGGTTAACTCCCAGAGTTAACCTCTATTCTTCTGTTGAGTTATCTTTTACTCCTTTTATCACTTTTCTTTCTCAAGTCAACTTAAAAATATAACTTTAGCCTAGTTGACCTTCCCCCTCAGTGTGAGACTATGACCTAGTGGGGGTGCCCAGGCCACTGAGTCTCCTCATCACCTCTCTAAGAGGTGGGGGACATTACAATACCCTTCTTGTTAAGGGGGAGTGTTGAAATAATATAACTGCAAAGTGTATTCTAATTATAATTGATATATTATTCATTGGATCAATCCCCATTGCGGATTGATCATGTTGGCTATTGTAAAGGACCAAATCCCCTTTTGCGGATTGGTCAAAATATAATTGTAATAGGCAGAATATATTAAAGAGGCCCCAGAATATATTAAAGAGGCCCCAGAATATACTAAAGGTGGTTATAACCACCCAGAAGGAGAAGTCGACCTTGCTAGTGAAAAGACACCTCCACACGTGCCAGTGTTGTATAAATAAGGAGGCTAGCACCTCAGTTAGACACACACTCACTTGTTCATTGAGAGACAAGTTTCGGATCTGCAGTTGAAGAAGAGAGAGAGAGAGAGAGGCGCATCCTTGGGAGAGGACCTTCTGTATTTGTTTGAGTTATCTCTTGGCATTATATTGGCTATCTATAATAAGGAAGTTTTGCTGGGTTTTCTCCCCCATGAGGGTTTCCCAGGATAAATGATGTGTCTCTTGTGATTGTGTATTTCTCAGTGATCCTATCTTATGCTATTGTTATTTATTGAAATGCAAAGAACTCTAATAATAGCTTAAACATTAACACCAACAAGGTCCTGATCTCTGTCTGATACTGCTACTGACCATCTAAATCCCTCTGTGTAGTGATCAAGCACTCTGCAGCATACACTACCTCCCGATGCCTAAAGATTGTCTCCATCCTCTTGGCTGAAACTGTCCTGGGTGCCCCTCAACACAATCTTCTTCACCTCACAGTCTCTGAATCCCATCTCCAAGGTTTGGTAGTTGGTGGTGATCTTGCCCAAGGTGATCAACCACTGGACTTCCAACACCACATCTGTCTGAAGTGCCCGCCTCGACACCAATGAAGCATCAATGGAGTTTTTTGTGGCCCCACCATCTATCAGGGCGATTGCCCGCTATCCCTGAATAGTCCCTCTGATCCAGAGGGTGTCATACTTGGGAACACCAGAAAGGGTCGCTATGACTCCTCCCTTTGCCGGTTTCCCTCTGTTAGCCTTCTTAGGAGGCTGTGGCACTACTGGTGGTTGGGTCCTTGCCGTTGTCTGTGGTTTCCTGTGAGGCTGCTCCTCTGCCTGTGATGGCTCCTCCTCTGAGCTAGTGGATCTACTATCCTACTCCTCCTCACTATCCACACTGTCTGCTGCCACCTCAATATAATGGATCTCCCCCTTTCCAATGCACCTGTGGCCTGGGATCCAAGGGTCCTTGCAGGTGAAACAAAGCTTCTTCCTCATAAGCTCTTGCCTCGTCTCATTATCCAGCTTCTCCTTGCCCTTCCACTCTCTCTGGAATGGCTTCCTGTCTCGGTCCCTTTGTGGCACGTAGGGTTTGGAGAAGCGTTTAGTCTTTCGGTGTCGAGTCTGCCAAATCTCGAGTGCGTAAGATGGCACGTTGCAAGGTGTGAGGCCTGTATGCCTTCACCCATCCTCCCAAGGGTTTTATAAGCCCCTTTGTGAACAACATAATGAACCTCGGCTTTGAGATATCTGTCACTGCCACTGCTACTTGCTGAAACTCTGTGATGAATGTCTTTGTTGTGCTAGTTTGTCTCAACTGAGCTAGATCCCTAAAATGGATCTCCGAATCCCTCCTGTCAAACCTGTCCATGAGTCTCTCTTTAAACTCTCTGTAGGAGATGATTTGATTGTGACCCAACGTCACCAGTCCATGATGCCACAACTCATGTGCCTCACCCTCTAAGTGTAGGGTAGCGAAATTGATAGCCTCTGTCTCGGTCATCTGGTTGAGCTTTTAGTGCGTGTCTAACTTTTGTACCCAAGCTCTGGAAGTGCATTTGGATGATCCATCAAAAGAGGGTATGGTGAGTTTACCAACTTTTCGGATGAAATCCATGTTATGCCCATGTTGTTGCTGCTGTCCTCCTCTCTGAGACTCTCTGGGCTGATTCCTGAGTCTGAGTCCACAGTACTCGACCAGGGTCATGTCCTGATGGAAGTCATGACCCAATGTTGCGTACTCCCTCTTATACTCTGCAATGTCCTCTGCCTAAGTGGGCGACCTCTGTGTTATCGGCTATTGTGCTGCTGCGGGGGGTGCCCTCTGGAAATTGGGGAACAATGGCCTGGAAATCCTACTCGAAGAAGTGTATGTGCGATTAGGTGAGTGGGGTCTACTGCCTGCCCTTGAGTTCCTCTGCACTACATGTGGGGCTTGTGTGCCCAGTGTGCTCACTATAGCCAATCTATCAACCATCTGTGCCAAGGACTGAGTCATGGCCTGTTGATTGACCATCAGATTGTTGATAACCTGCATAAAAGCTACATCTGGGTCCATGGGTTCCTTGCCACTGCGCTCTCATACACGCCTCCCATCATCCTCTTTGCCTCATGCTTTGCCCTTCTCCCTGCTTCCCTATGCGCCTACCCATCTTCCTTTGAACTAGGAGGAAAGGGGGGAAAATCTGGTCTAGGTCTCCTCTCCCTGAGTTTGTTGTAAGTGACGTACTCGTCACCTACATGCTCACGACCCTATGGTTCACCTATTGAACTCATTGTATTTAACATAGACTGGCAAGACTAAAGCTTTGATACCACTGTAATATCCCTGATCCGGCTGGTCTAGGAAAGGCTGCTAAACTGCCGTGTCTACTGTCTGATCTGATACACTGAGGGTTTCTGGATGCGTTTAAGCTGCGGGTTTTAACATGCTTGGTGTTTTTCGTGCATGTGTGTAGATAAATATGTTGTTTACAATAAATGAATAAGCATACAGATAGAGAATGCCACAAAAGACTATAAATCATATATTAAGAGTTTTCTGTTGGTTACAATGCCCTATGCGGCTGAAAATAGAGAATTACTCGGCTAGATCAGATCTAAGTGGATCTTAGCCGGAATACAATAAATAAGTAAACTAGAAAGATGATACCCAGATGATAGAAGACTGTTGCTGGATAGGATGTGAGCTGGATGATTTGCTGTGTGCTACGATAACTCACGCGGCAACTGCTGCAGAACTGGATTGTGTGCCCTGGTGGCTACACACCTTGGATCTGACTGGAAATTGTCCCAAACAATGCGCCTTGCCCTCTCACTCAGTCCTGGTGACTGACAGCATGACAATTGACCCTCTGCTGATGTGTCTGGACCTTGGATGGATCCCCATGGGGAAATCTGTCTCCATTGCTGCTGGAAACTGCGCCCTAGTGATTCCTTTGTTGGAATCAACTGATAAGGGTCTGAAACTGAGCACCCTAGGCTCCTATGAAATGGGTCGGAAGGATCTCCCTGGATTTGATCTGATGATCTCTCGAGAATCCCAATTGCGTCCTCCCTAACTGCGGCTCCCTTAATGGTTGAGAAATGCGCCCAAGATGAATTCTCTCTCGGAATCTGAAGATGAACCAGGCGATAGAAGTGTCCTTCCCTCCTCTCAATAGGGTTGGAGGGGAATAACTGGATTCTCCTTGACTAGGACAAGTCGAATCACTCTAATGCTCAGTAGCTCAGCCCTCTACCTGGACAAGTATGCCCTCACTGCTGCAAACTGGATAATTGCTGCTGAAGTATGATGGAAGATCTGGATGATCTTCCCGGTGACTAGGGTGTGTCTCTTAACACCGAAATCAACCTCTGGGTGTCTTCCTCCTGGAATCCACAAAGCTCTCTCCTGAGATGTGCCTCTCACTTCAACTGTCAAGTCAAATTCTTCATAATGATGAATTCGGTCACTTTACCTTTTCTTATAGCTGCCCAAAACCCTAATTTGATGTTGACCTATTTTAAGCTCATTTGCTCTATTTTTAGCTCTCTTTGGCTTAAAAGCGCTTTTAGTCACTTTTAGCTCAATGTCACTTTCGAATTATAACACCCTCGGTTGAAGTGACCTCTAGTAACCCTGTTTACCCCTGTATGGCCCAGGCTATAGTCTAACGGGGATGTTTACACTACTAAGCCTCCTCTCTGGAGCTCCTATTCGGAAAGTGACATTACAGGATGGCGACAGTGTTAGAGTCTGTGCTAGATATAATACCTTCCTCATTAAGAGGGAGTGTTGAGATTTTATGTAATTTCGGAAGTTATCCTTAAGTGTAAGAGAAAAATTTACTACTGAGTTTGAGATGAAATATCTCGGGATGATGCATTACTTTTTGGGTCTCGAGGTATGGCATAGACAGGATGAGATCTTTCTGAATCAAGGGAAGTATACAGTAGAATCCTGAAGAGGTTCCAGATGTTGGATTGCAAGGCAATAGCTACACCTATGGTATCAAATCTGAAGTTGCTGCAGGATACAACTTCCAAGACCGTGGATGTTACTTTATATAGGGAGATGGTGGGCTCATTGATGAACTTGACGAACACAAGACCAGATATATGTTTTGTTGTGAACACTCTGAGTCAATATATGGAGCAGCCCAGGTAGGTTATGTTATCGCACAATTTGTACTTTGATAGAAGAAAAGGTAAATGGAAAGCAAATTGGCGTAACGGGAGACTATCCTATCACTGCCACCTCAATAGGATGTCCCTTTCTATTTAGGGTGGTAGGCCCAGGGGAGACGTCCCCGATGACCTGGGGTTTTGAGAAGGCAAAGTCAAAGTAGCTATGTAAAGGTCCCCTCTCACAAGTCACCACTGATTAGAAAGTCCGGTTTTAATAACCAATAAAGAGATACTATGTCAGAAGTGTACCTGCCCGGAACAAAGCAACAAGAAAACTATATATTTGCAAGTGCACTTGCTGGTTAGCACTTCATAAAACCATGGACTTTCTTAATAAAAGAAATCTGTTGAATATGGTGAAGTAAACAAAAATCTTATAACAACAATGTTTATAGAGCAATACTTCACATAAAATATCTTGAAACTAGCTTAAAAAATGACTAAAAACCATTAACCATTGAAGTCATAACATTAGCATTTGACAGAAGCACATAAGACAAAGTATACTTCAGCCTTTACCATTTCCTTTTTGAGCTTTTATTGCTGCATCTAATGGCTGTAGCTTGCTTTAGTAACAACAACAATGTTGTTAGTAGGTCAAGTTATTCTAGGGTTAGAAAGTGTTAGTAGGTTGTTCAAAGAGTAGGTTTTGAAGGTTGTGTTGATCAATTACTCTTAGTGAGGACTTAGACTAGTGATTTCTNCTCATTGGACATAGTGGTGAACCGTTCCATGTTTCCTTTATACAAGTTAGTTGAGACACCTTGGGGGCATGAGCCCAACATCATCAAAATAGTGAACCAACTTCAAATACAATCATTTTAATTGCAATATATTTATAATCAAAATTAACAACATTAAGATAAAACCTCCCTCGAAGTTAAAATAGAATCATTCTAATTGTAATCTATGTATAATCCCAATTAACAACATAATATAAAACCTCCCTCAAATTACTAAAAGGGGTAACTTGATATAATAAAATTAGGATTTATAATTATAAAAATCTTATAATGAGTAGGGGTAATTTCTCTTACCAAAGATAAAACATTTCACAAATTCTTAAACATCATTATAATAAGTTTCTAAAACATTTCATAATATTTTTTTAAGAAACTCAACCATAAAACAAATTTGTGAGCTCTTTATTATATACATTTCAATTGTGAGAATAAAACCTCACATAATAAATGTGGGACAAACCAACTTAGATCCATTTTAATCTAGGTCTATCACATGTCTAAAAACATTAATTTTTTGGGGGTAAAAACTTTTTTCACGTTGTAAAAACTTCAAGAAATTTTTACACATAATTGTATATAAAAAATGATTTATTTTTACTAGATTATTATTACTATTATTATTATTATTATTATTTGGACCTATATATATGCATCATCCTTACTTACTTTATAAGTTGATCTCATATTAAAATTAAAATGCTATTTTTTCCACTTATATATATGATGACATTATATATATATATATATATGATGACATTGACTTTACCTACATTACTCATCTACCTCATAATAGGCTATAAAATGTGACTCTCAATACAATAAAATACCACCTACAAACAAACTTTTCATCCATATTAAAGAGAAAGGAGACGTTTAACTCCTCATTTTAAGAAACAATAAATACACAAATGAACCCAATAAAATTAATGATACCCTTACATATACATAGATTATACGTAGTAATGTATTCTACAAATATCATCATTATAACTCTATGTAAATCAATGAATTTGGTCACATGGATACATTACAAGACATTCTAGCAGGACCCCTTAATTTTAACAAGGTGAGTGGATACGCATATATAGGGATATATCAATACATTAATAGCCCCACTTAATAATAACATCCCTCATCCCAAATCATGAAGATGGACAAACTTCATTTTCGATAAGGACACGATTAAGATATTTACAAGTGTTTCTTAATGGGACAATATGAAAAAAAATAATTCCACAGAGCAAAGGATCCTGGATGAAGTCGATATCAATATAAATGTATTGGTCTTGGACCAACACAATTAATTGCTTGCAAACGTTGTAAAATTTAAATGGAATTGTGAGCATCACATCTTAATTTACTGGAATAAGTACAAAATCCTATAAGACCTATCAAATTCACATAGATTCCTTCACTTATTCCTTAACTACCTTATATTTGTCTTCGCACGAATAAAGAGATGTATCTCAATTTATTTATATACCAAAAGTGATCATCACTAAACCAAGTGTTGGATTACTGAGAGGGGCATAAATCAATAATGATCAATTTATACAACTTTTAACAACAAGTTATATGCCTTTAAACTTATTTAACCATTTTTATCGGTTCATCATCAATATATTATTGTATCATAAACATTAACATTCATCAGAGCATAAGAACAAATAGTGAACACATCCACACAATACACAACACACCAATATTTACGTGGAAACCCAATGTGGGAGAAAACCATGGAATGATTTTCTTATATGTCAAACAATTACATTCAAGGAAGCACCAACTTCCAATTCTCTAGCTCCAGTGCCATGGGTTCTCTGACTACAACCAGAAGGTGGCTACAATGTAATATCCCAAGGCTAAGCCCTGGTTGTAATTATGAATGTATCATGTTTTGTAGGCTGGTGAACCAAGTAGTTTTAAGCTGGTAGTCTTATGTGTTTATTAGGCCGGAGAGCCTAGATGTTAAAGGCCATGAGCTTGTTCTATTCATGTAAATATTCATATTATTAATATAACAACATCATTGCGTGTAGACCGACCACGAAGAAATATTTATGGGGGACTAAGATCCACTAGGTTGGGTAAGGGAAGGGGGCTAAGAGGCTAGGAGAAAGGGGATAAGCGTGAGGTCTTAACCCAAGTGAATATTATATTGTATTTCCTTAAAACAATAAAGTTGGGAAATAAACCCTGATATACAAAGTCCCTCTAGAAAAAGGAAACGAACTCCAGGTGGAGAGGGATGAGCTCCCAAGAGAGCCATGTGTCAACCTGAGCACATGCAATTTTATGGGGGGAAATCCATCGTTGGGGGGGTTGGCTCGCCATTCTTTCCATGCTCCCTAATCACGCAAGTATTGAGACTGAACATTCATGAAAACAACCATTTTTGTCCCTCCTTCGTTCACCTCTACAACCTATGAAACCTGTACAAACCTCTGAGCACGCACGCACCTCTAGAACACGCAGACATTGAGCCATATCCTATTCATTCCCGAATTGAACAACATACATGTACCTTAGCTGAATTCTGAAGGGGTTCACCTGAGCTACTGTTGGTTATCCAAGAGTAGGAGTGGATAAGAGGGTTGTTAGGCTTGTGGATAGAAGAAGCAGGTTGTCATGCATGTGAGATACTCTCTCTAGGTGAGAGAGTGTATTGGGGAAGTGAGATCTCCTGCAGGGAGTCTAGTAGCAGCTACAGAGCTCTGAGAATTCCTTATCCAACCTGTTGCTGAAACCCCAAAAAGGGAAGTGAAGCAACCGATCGACTATAGGACAGTGAAGGTGTATACTCTTGGAGTGGGACAGGCATGTGGGGAATGAGAGTCTGTGAGATGTGGGCATAAGTGGATCCTTGGAGGAAATCCTTCCTGTTGTACTGTGCAACTTCTTATTGTCCCTACCTAGCCTAGAAATCCCTTGCCCAGTGGAGTTTAGTCCCAGCTTGGGGGTGACCCACTACTGAGAGTGATGAACAGCGTGGTCTAAGGATGAGAGGTTCGTGGAAGGTCTGTACATAGTTGGTGTACTTCAATTAAGAGATAAGTATCTTTTTTGTGCTTAATGGGTAATTGATATATTTAAGTACATGTATGTGTTTCTTGCAATAATATCATGTGTTTCGCTGCATGTATGTTTCCATATTATCTCTTTCATTTCCTGTTAAGTTTATATGTGAATATCTACGCAAAATAGATCTGTCTAGAGTAGCATGGACTGACCTGGGTGGTCGAGGATGTTACAAATTGGTATCAGAGAAGAAAGATGTTTACTCTGTGACATTGCCCGGCTTGTTGATGGCTAGGGACGTTACAAATCAGTATTAGAGAATAAAGATGTTTACTCTATGACGTTGCCTGACCTGTTGGTGGTTGGGGACGTTACAAATTGGTATCAGAGCCCATGGTTTCAAAATTCAGCTTGGATGGGCCGTGTAAGTGGTTAATGAAACAAAGGTTTCAGAGTGAATTGTTGTCAAAACAAACAAAATATGAGTTAAGAGCGCCCCTGGGTGCCAAGAGAATGCCTTGGTCGTGTTATGAATATCAGGAATTATAACAGTTTATGGAATGGCAACAGAGAAAGAATCTGCAACAACTATTGTGTTGGGACACAAGGTTTTAATTGGGGCATAAGATCTGTGTGGGGGGAAAGGACAACTTTTCCAGCCGTCATATCTAGAAAAAGGTGCATGAGAGTTAACCTCCAAGTCCTTTGGACTTCGTGACTTCCAGATATGACGATTGGAGTGACGTGGCTTACTGACATCACCAGGGATGACATGGACACATGGGATGTGTGCCATGTGTCAGTGAGTTAAGAATATTTGGTAGATATAAATTCCAGTTAGAACATGACACGTGTCACCCGTCATATTGGGAAAGAAGGGGCTGAAACCCGAAGTTATGAAGTCTCGGTGATCAGGGGATCAAATTTTGCTTAAAAATTCAAAGTGCTTGGAATTGCTTCAAATCGAACGAGGGCGTAGGCCTCGTCGTTGCGAACCCAACACAACTCATTTGGGTTCAAATGGACGTCGGGAACGAGAGATATCGCGATCTGTTCGAATCGTCAAACAAGTAAAAAAAAGGACGGTGACTGTGCAGTTCGTACAGGTTGACGTGGTAGAGGTCGTACAGGTGACATGGCATGATGTACGCTGACAGGGAAGCTGGTGATGTGGCAATCATCTATTGGTAGATGGGGTTGAATCGCAATGCGACAGTGGAATTTATTTAACAAATGGTGTGGTGCCACATGACCCAGTCATGGGCTACCACGTGGCACCGTTGTATTGGTTGTTAGTTCAAAACAATATGGACTCTATGGGGTTCGAATCTTGAACCTCCTCCCACCATGTAAAGCCTTAACAAAGTCCTCCTGACCAACATACCACGCGTTTGTTCCTTGCTATGTAAGTGGGTTAATATTCATTTGAATTTGAATTGTTTTAAGTTTGGCACAGGGGTCGGGCCGGGGCTTAGCCCCAGCCAGTGGTTGTATCGCTTTACATGTATGACCATGGGCCTATCGTGCACGCGGGAGTTTGCATTACAAACGGAGCCCAACCCCCGGTCGCACACCATATATACCATATGACCCCAATGTAATGGTTGGTGCGCATTTGTTTGTCAAACGGTTAAAGCAACAGTTCTTATGTGTGCTCATATGACCACAACAGAGAGCACGATAGTTTTGTTCAAATGGTTAACATGGTTTCAATGCGCCCGACACTTGGTGCTTAACTGTTGGCTCTTAAAGGTTAGCCCTTTTTCTTATAGAGCGCGGTCGTATGGACGACCCATGTGCCCGAGAGCTTGGCGGTTAGGGGCTGGCGCGCCCATAACCATCCTACAGTTCACACCATTGCCGCAGTTGCGTTTGGTGCCTGGTGTTTACACCTTAAATGGCGTGTGTGCTAGGTTGAATGAAGAAGGGTGCAATTTGTAGATGCAAATACAACAAGCTTGAAGAGGAGACTTCAAAGAAGCCTAATTTCTTCGTTTTTTGGCCAAACGAGGTACCGAAAAAGCCCAGCTAGGGGTTTTTGGACGCTATGAAGCCGTTGGAGCTGTCTGTTGGTCATTTTGAGCATTGTAAAGCACGTTTTTTTAGCACTTTGAGAAAATAATAATAATGATCCATTGGAAGCTGGACCAGGAGATGTAGCCCAAGAGAGGGGTGAACTCCTTTATCATTTGTTGTGTTGTGTGTTTATGTTCATTGATTATGCTATTGTTTATATGCATCTTAAATGAGTAAATACTATTAATAACGTGTTGCAAAGTTGATCCATTTTCTTTTAACACATAAACTTTACTTGCAAATATTTCCATGTTTACAAGTCTTCTTCATTTTTAGATCAAGTTGGTATCAGAGCACTGGTTTTTGAAGACTTGATTATTTGCAAGTGTTTTGTTTCTGATGCTCACAAGGTTGA
>SNQJ01S0034323.1:61432-76916 GCA_010110895.2 Picea sitchensis | reverse complement strand
TCTGATTCAAAGTGCTATTTCTGTTGCTATTTCGTGAATCATTTCTGTGTATTGTGAAGATTATGCTGGATATTTTACTGTTATTCTGTTATTTCTAGCATTTCGTTTCTGTTCTGCATATTTTATATATCTGGTATCTTACAGAGTTCCATATCTGAGGAATTCAAGAAGGCCAAGCCACCTACTTTTGATGGAGAAATAAAAAAAGGGGAAGAAGTAGAGGCATGTTTATTGGGCCTAAAGAAATACTTCAAGGTACATGACTACTTTGATAACATGAAGGAAAGATTAGCCATATTTAACATGAATGGAAAGGCCTCTGTCTGTTGGGAGGATCTTAAAAATGTAAACAAGTATCCATGAGAGAAAGACAACTTGGAAGCAATTTGAGGAATTATTTTGGAAAAATTACCTATTTGAGAGGTACCATGAAGGAAATATAAAGGAGTTTCATGAATTCAAGTTGGGCCAGCTCACTATGGAATATTATGTGAATAGATTTATTGATTTGTTTAGGTATGTACCTTACATCAAGGATGAGAAAGTGAAGATGCATCATTTTCTTAGTGGGCCGCCACATTCTTTCCAAGATCGAATCGAATTTGATGAACCAAAAACACTTGAAGACACCATAAGAAAGGAAAAGTGTTTCTATGATCAATCCAAGCCCGAGATGAAGTACAATAAGGTGTGGAAGAAAAAGGAAAATATGGGACTCAAGAGAAAAGGATTCAAATCTTCAATATTTAAGAGTTCTAGAAAGAATACCAAGTCAAGTTTTCCAACCCGAAGTGCACAACACTAAAAATTTCCCACCTAAAGTGAGAATAATACTTCGAGACCAAGAACAGAAAAGTTGAGGATCCAAAGAAAGGGCCAGTGAGATGTTAGGGGTGTGGAGAAGAGCGCATGTTGAGGGACTACCCTCATAGATAGCATAATAATAGAAGGGTCTATAATATCCAAGAGGCCACTACAGTTAATGATGTGGCTAGGAGTGTCCCATAAATATATGCAATGGTTGAGAATCACAAGAAGATCACCAAGCTTTAGTGGTGTAAATAGAAGGTAAACTTGTCAACTGCTCTGTTTCAATTTTAATTCACCCTGGATCTAATTTGAGTTACATTTCTCCACAAGTTGTTGAAGCATGTGTTTTACAGAAGGAAAAACATAAGAATTCATGGTTGGTACAACTAGCCATAGGGACCAAAAGGAAGGTAACTAAAGTTAGTAAAGCATGCCAATTTGATATGAATGTCCTGCCCACACAAGCAGTATTAAATATACTTTCATTGGGGTCATATGATTTGTTGATTGGAATGGATTGGTTGGCTTCTCATAAATCCAAATTAGATTGTTATAATAAGAACTTAGAGTGTGAAGATGAAGAACGAAAGTAAAGAACCTTACAGGGAGTGCATAAACCTATATCTATGAGACATATTTCAGCACTACAAGTAAAGAAGTGTTGCAGAAAAGGACACCCCTTATATGCCATACAAGTGTTAGAATCAACTGAAGACAATAAGCCTAGAATTGAAGATCATCCAGTGCAAAGGGAGTACAAATATGTATTTACATAAGAGATATCAAGCTTACCTCCCAAGAGGGACATTGATTTTTTAATTGAACTCATGCTAGAAGCAGTGCCAAAGTCTAGAGCACCTTATAGAATGAGCAACCCTGAGTTGGTGGAATTTAAAATACAACTGAAAGAAATGTTAGAGAAATGATACATAAGGCCTAGTGTATCTCCTTAGGGAGTACTTACCTTATTATCCCTGCCTCTGGCAGGATATATAACAATTAATTTGCAGTCAAAGATCTTTGACTTCAATGAATTTTTTTTAAATTTTAAAATTTCTACTAATGTTGAAATTAAATTTTTGTAAAATAAAAAAATATTTTCTAAAATTTTAAATTAGTTATTTTCAATTTTTGATTGGTGTAAAGTGTCGATATGACTAATTTCCCTACCTAAACGTGACATTTCAAAAAAAAAACAAAAAAACAAAAAAAAACAAACTTAAAATTGAAAGGTTGAACCCATATTTATTAATATGGCCAAACCAGGGGGGTTGTTGGGCCGCTGTCATTGAAGTCATATTTAAGAGAGGTGGGCCGTTGTTAGGGACAATTCATACGTGTGATTCCATGCTACCATCTGACCTGTATTTCCTCGGCCTCCCTCTCTTTCTCTTCATCATGTTCACATTTGAAGCCCCGTGTATTACAATGACATTAGGTGTTGCATTCGACCTAGCAAAAGGCCCATGTGAAGGCAAACCCATTGAGTCCCTGCCTTCCATGGATCAAAATGTTTTTGACCCTCTTGGTGCAAGTTGTTTCGTTGATGTGATAACATGTTTTGTGATGATTATAATATTAATTTATTTATCTATTTTATTTCCAAGTGTCATTGTGCTTAACTTGTAAGGAAGGTAATCGGTGGTCTCTTATAGTTAATCAACATTTGCATTTAATTCAATTTTAAAATAACATTATTTTCATTTACTGAAGAGGGTTCATCTCTAATAAAGTTATTAAATTGTATTTTTTTTTATTATAGGGATAATTAAAATAAATATTTTTTATTAATAATATGGATATTTTATTAAAATATTGATTAAAAGAATGTGAAAAAATATTTTTTAAGTTTTATTATTTATAAAAGTTTGATTAATATTGAATTGGGGTGTGAAAAAAGTAATTTGTCAAATATTTAAGTTTTTTAAGGTTAATTATTTCTCTTTTGTTTTTAAGTTATAAGTAATTTCTTGTGTTTTTAGATTTTCATAATTACTTTAGATTTTTGTTTTTTATTGCATATAGCTTGAAACGTTTTAAGAGGCAGGTATAAGCAGCTTCGCTACTAATTTCACTTGTTTGTTAAAAAGAAGGATGACTCACTTAGATTGTGTATTGACTATAGACTGATAAATAAAATGACTATCAAGAATAAGTACCTGCTACCAAGGATAAATGATCTCTTTGATCAGCTGAGAGGATCTACAATGTTCTCAAAAATAGACTTGAGCTATAGGTATTATCAAGTAAGAATTAAATATGAGGACATCTACAAGACTACCTTCAGAACAAGGTATGGGCACTATGAGTTCTTGGTGGTGCCATTTGGACTTACAAATGCACCAACCACCTTTATGTGCCTAATGAGTAGTATCCTTAGAAAATATTTGGAAACATTTGTATGAGTATTCATTGATGACATCTTGATTTATTACAAGAACAAGGAGGAGCATGAGGAACATCTCATATTAGTACTGCAAGTTTTAAGAGAACACAAATTGTATGTCAAATTTAGTGAATGTGATTTCTTTCAGAAACAGGTCCATTACTTAGGACATGTTATTGATGAGGAAGTAATAGTAGTGGACCTTGAAAAAGATTAAATTTGTCGTGAATTGGCCTATATCAAAATATGTGACAAAAGTGAGGTCATTTATAGGCCTAGTTGAGTATTATAGAAGATTCATATAAGGATTCTCAAATATTGATCACCCAATTGTTGGAGATATTACAGACGCCTAGGATTTTCCTTTCATTTTATTTTCCTAAGTTTATTTTTCTATGTTGAGGATCCCTTAGTCTGATATATTCTCCCCTCATTGAGAATATTCTCCCCTAGACAAGGGTGCCACATACCCTCCATTCAAATCTTAGTTATCGTTCAATTAGACTAGTTGAGTGAAGTGTTGCATATCAACTTTGGTTTTATCACCAAGTGTTGCATGATAACCTTGGGATCATCACCACTAATGTGTAGTTGCATTGGGATCATTACCAGTAAGGCACATTCCACATGTGTGAGTGATCTCCTCCTCATTTCACTATGGTTTTTCTAGCTAATTGACGACCGCATGGCCAATTAACTAGGACTAGGTGGCAGTTGACTCCAGTGACTTCCAATGTTTTTCAAATATCTATAGAACAGTCCTAATGTGCATTATTAACCACTATGGAGAGTTATTTGTGTGATACAGAGTATAACAATTGTATTGTATCATTTTTCTCATTCGGCTAATAGAAATTATTTCATTCATTTCTCCATTTTTTTTCTCTTCTCTTCACAACATTTCATGTTGTGTATGCTTCATTGTTAGCTATATATTTTGTGCAAGTATCTTAGAAAATATACACAGTATAAGAGTCCACAAGTCTCTAGCAAGGATCGTCACGAGCACTCTTTTATAGGTACCGAATATGGAACAAAGCAACAACAAAGATGGAATTTACCACATCTGCCATTCTAACACCATATAACTATTTCAAATGGAAGACAAGAATTATACTCCATATCAGGGGTAAAGGATTGTATTGGATAGTCATGGCCACATAAGAAGAACCCACCTCGACATTGGAAAAATCCAAGTACCTAAACTGCATGGAAGAGGCTCACGGTTTCCTATGCATGAATATTTCTCATGACCTATGGTTTCACATCGATGCATGCAAGAAACCAAATGAGATTTGGACCACCTTGTAAATACTCTTTGGCAAGTAGGATGAAATGAGGGTCCATTTTATTGAAGTAGAACTAAAATCCTTGGATATGAAGAACTTTGACAATATCCAATATTTCTTCACCAAATTTAAATATCTCCTCTATGAATTGAAATATTGTGGTATCGAAAAATCCAAATACAAAAAACAACTAGTTCTTGCTATCATGGAAAAATTTGGACCAGAATTTAGTGTATTTGTCTCCACATGTCATTCTAACAGATTCACTGCAAGAGAAATCTGGACCATTCCTTCATTGACACAGTTTATTGAGGATTTGACACAGGAGCAAGATAATCTCATTTATATGGGCATAATCAAGGGAACAAAGGCACATGCACTTGTTGTGCATGATGGAAAAAACTCTCAAAATACTAAATCCAAAAGGAAAGGAAAAGAAAAGGCACATGCATATCCAAGGAAGGAAGGGTACTCCAAACCCTTCAATGATTCCTCTAGTTCCAAAGGTGGAAAAATCAAGCAAGGGAAGAAGTGTGGTTATTGCAATCATGGGAACCATCCAGAATCATCTCGCATGAAGAAGCAGATTGATCAGATGGCTCAAATTCTTCAGAAAAACAATATCGGAGACTTCATTCCTAAGGATGCCAAGAAGAATTTAGAAGACCAAGCCCCTAAGAAAGGAAATCTTCATGCATTATTTGTTGTACATTCTTCTCTTGACACTTGGATTGTATATTCAGGCGCTTCACATCACATGGAAAACACAAAGGATATTTTATCTTCTGTAACTGCATGCACGAGACCTCCTATCCTCATGGGAGATGACTCTCCAGTCAAGGTCACCAGAAAAGGAAGAGTGGAATTAGATCATGGAAACTTTGAGAAAGTTCTCCATGTTCCTCAAATTTCCATGAATCTGCTCTCAGTGTATCATATTACACACTCAGGCTCAGGAAAAAAGGTGGTGTTCACACCAGAATATGTTTCCATATTCAAAATGCAAGACCAATCCAAAATTGTTGTCAAGGAGGTAAATCATAAATCTAGGTCATATAATTTTACTAATTTTATTGAACCTCATTCCTCTGTACTACTTACATATGCTAATGAAAATAGTAGGTTATGGCACAAGAGGTTTGGTCACCTGAACTTTAGGTACTTGCAGTAGCTTAGCAAGAAGGGGATGGTCACCGAGTTACCTGGTATCCACTTTTTCGAAGGGGTTTGTGAAGGATGTGTCCTTGACAAGCATCCTCAAGAGAATTTAGAGAAAGGGAAGTCTCACAGGGCCTCCTCTCCATTGGATCTAATTCACAGTGATCTACTGGTTCCATTCTTGCATCCATCCATCGGTAAGGCAAGGCACGTGCTTACATTTTTAGATGATTACTCACATTATACTTTGTTATTTTTTCTCAAACAGAAGTCAAAGGTCTTTGAGCACCTAAAAGAGTTTAAGGCACTTTTTGAGACTCAATCAGGGAGAAACATCAAATCCCTCCGTACAGATAATGGGGGGGTATGTCAACAGAGATGATCAGAATCTTTGTCTTGAGGTCGGGATATAGTTGCAACACATAGTACCATACACTCCACAGCGGAACGAGGTTGTTGAGAGGAAGAAAATATCTCTCAAGGATATGGCCACTTGTATGTTGCATGCAAGTTCACTTCCTGATAATCTTTGGGATGAGGCACTTAATTGTTCCAACTACATCTAGAACAGATCCCCTCATAGATCTATCAAGGATCAAACTCCTTTCGAGGCTTGGAGTGGAAACAAACCGGAAGTTGCCCACTTCTATATCTTTGGATCACGATCATGGGACCACATTCCCTCTGAAAAGAGAAAAGCACTAGATCCATAGAGTACTGCATGTATTTTTGTTGGCTACCCAGACAGTGTAAAAGGATATAGATTTATTGATCCCTCTACAGACCATCTCATCATTGAGCACAATTTTCAATTTGAGGAAAGTCTCTCGCATCCTCCACATCAACCACATGAAGATACTCTTGTCCTTCCACCAATTCGAGATGATGAGTCTGGACATTCATAGTCCACTTTATATCTGAGTTCTTATACAAAGTTGTAGGATTTAGAGCATTCAGATGCACATTCAGAGCATTTAGAAACAAATTCAGTACATGCAAATGAGGAGCCATAGCAGATTCCCAAGTGGGCACAGTCCACACTTCAGGATGCAGGAGATCTTGTTGGGGATCCAGTGGATCCCAGGAGGACCAAGTATCAATATGAGGATATTCCTCATGTAATCACTACCATTGAACCCATGATTCCTCTGCATTGTTATATGGTTCATTCTTCATACCTACATACCTTCAAAGAGGCTTCATGGAACCCCTTCTGGGAAGAAGCCATGCAGGAGGAGTACAACTTTCTCCTCGAGAACCATACTTGGGATTTGGTTATGCTTCCTTCATACAATAAGCTTGTTGGATGAGAATGTGTCTATAGGAACAAAACTACAACAAACAAACATGTGAGTAGACAAAAAGCAAGACTAGTTTCCAAGAGATTTGAGCAGATCCAAGAGATCGAATATCATGAGACTTTTGTTCCAGTAGAAAAGTTTCATTTTATCAATTCGACCCTTGTCATTGGAGCAGCCAGGGGATGAGAAGTACATAAAATTGACGTGAATAATACTTTTCTTCACGAGGATCTCTCAGAGGATATTTATATGGAACATCCACCTAGATTCATACATATTTCCTGTTTAATGTGCCAAATCAAAAATTCACTCTATCTCCTCAAGCAGGCTCCTAAAGCATGGTACACAAATATGGAATCCTTATTTATCTCCAAGAATTTTTTCAGATGAAAATCCGATCCAAATGTCTACATGTTGAGGACCATTGACTCACTTTTGATCTTAGTTCTGTATGTGGAGGATCATCTGATCACCGCCATCTTGGTTTCAGGTATTGCCTATGTCAAGGGCATTCTTCATGACAAGTTTTAGATGAGGAACATGGAGCCAATCCATTTCTTTATTGGTATTGATATCATCCAAGATGCTTCAGGTATCAAGCTATCTCAGGCTAAGTATGCTCAGGATCTCATGGAGAGATTCCACATGACAGACTGCAATTCTGCACCTACACCTTTCTTATCTAGGGTTAGACTTGAGGATGGTCAAGATACACTAGTGGTGGAAAACACCTTGTATCAGAAGCTTGAGGGGAGTCTTTTGTACGTCACCCACACCTAACCAAATATATCATATGCAATAGGGGTAATCTCCAGGTACATGAAGGATCTGCATGCATTACATTAGAAGGCTTCCAAGCACATCCTCAGATACATTCAAGGCACCATCAGTTATGGGATCCACTATGCAGTAGGTTTCCAGTTGGATCTGATAGTGTTCACCGATTCTGGCTGGGATGGTGATGGCACTAATCACAAGTCCACATATGGATACACTCTTAGTTTGGGTAGTTAACATTACCATCAAGGAATTATGGCTACAAAACTTCCTTACAGATTTGGGCATCCACTTTCATAGACCGACTTTCATTTGGTGTGGCAACCATATTACTCTCAAGTTTTACAGAGACCAGTGCAACGACAATGAATGAATCATACTGAGATCCATATGCACTACATTAGAGATCTAGTCCATGAGAGGATAATCAACTTGCAATTATGTCCTTCCTCTAAATAGACTACTGACATATACACCAAGACCTACACTGAGGAGAAGTTTCACTCTCTGCACGATCATCTTGGAGTGAAGGAAACAATTTCCTAGCAACTTTCTTTCTCTTCTTTTGATACATTCTATTTTGAGGGGCGGGTGGGGGTTCCAATGAGGTTTTCCCTCTTTCCTCACTTTATTTTAGTGTTCATTAGTTTCATTGTTCATGGGTACCTAACATGACCTCTATTGTCGAGTCCCATTCATTATGTATACTCCCTAGTAGTATTCAGGGGGGTTGTTGGAGATATTACACACACCTAGGAATTTCCTTTAATTTTAGTTTCCTAATTTTATTTGGCTATGTTGAGGGTCCCTTAATTTTAGATATTCTCCCCTAGACAAGGGTGCCACATACCCTCCAGTCAACTCTTAGTTACCATTCAATTAGACTAGTTGAGTGAAGTGTTGCATGTCAACTTTGGTTTTATCACCAAGTGTTGCATGTTAACCTCGAGATCATCACCAGTAATGCGCACTTGCATTGGGATCATCACTGATACGGTGCATTCCACATGTGTGATTGATATCCTCCTCATTTCACACGGGTTTGGCTAGTTAACTAACGACCACATCGACAGTTAACTAAGACTAGGTGGAAGTTGACTCCAATGACTACCAGTGTGTGTCCGATCTCTCTAGAACACTCCTAACGTGCATCAGTTGACCATTATGGCGAGTTAGTTGTGTGATAAAAATTATGTCACTTGTACTGTATCATTTTTCTCGTTCGGTTAATAGAAATTCTTTCATTCTTTCCTCCATTTTTTGTCTCTTCTCTTCACACCATTGCATGTTGTGTATGCTTCATTGTTATCTAGATCTTCTGTGAAGGTATCTTAGAAACTCTACACAAATCACTTCACTTCAGAAAAAGGGAGTGAAATTTGTTTGGACAACAGATTGTGAAGTTAATTTTCAGCAGTTAAAGTCTCTTCTAACCCATGCACCTATTATGAAGAGTGTTGATCCAAATAATTATTTCTTAGTATGTACAGATGCTTGCAAGGAGGGACTTGGAGGAGTTCTAATGCAAGATGACCATGTGATTGGTTATGAGTCAAGAAAATTGAATGAACATGAGACTCATTATGTGACTCATGACTTAGAGCTTGTTGCCATAGTGCACGCTCTAAAGATGTGGAGACGCTATCTGTTGGGAACAAAGTTTGTACTCATGACTGACCATAATAGGCCGAGATATCTATTTGACCATCCCAAATTGAATGCTAGACAAGATATATGGATGGATCTTATTAGTGAATTTGATTTTTAAATACAACACATTAAAGGTAAGGAGAACTGGGTAACATATGCACTTAGAAGAAGTATGCAAATCATTCGCATAGATTCCATAAGCACATGTGAATCATATATCAAGGAAAGAATTAGAAAAAAATGAGAAGAGGATAAACACTTTAGGAGTGTAAAATCATACTTGGAACAAGAGCCAAATGGGCCAAAGTACAATGGATACCAATTGTTAGAGAAAAACTCATTGACCTACAATGGAATATTGTATGTCTCATGTTTAAATGACTTGAAGAGGCTCATAATGGATGAGCTTCATAGAATCCCATATTCTAGTCATCTTGGATACTGAAAAATGATAACAACCACCATAAAGTTATATTATTGGTTGGAAATGAAAAAATATATAGTTGAGTACATTTCCAAATACTTGGAATGTCAACAGGTCAAAGTAGAAAACAATCACCAAGCAGGGTTGTTGCAACCCTTGCCAATTCCAGAATGGAAATCAGAATTCATCTCAATGGACTTTATCACCGAACTACTAAGGAAAAGAAAACAAAACGATTCAATCATGGTTGTTTTGGATAAATCGAACAAGGCAACTCACTTTATTTCGGTGAAATCTACCCACAAAGCAATCGACATTGATAATATTTTTATGAAGGATATTTTCACGTTGCATGGCATTCCAAGAACGATCATATCAGATCGGGATGACAAGTTCACTTCAATTTTTTGGAAATATTTTTTCATAGGTTTTGGGACTCAATTAGCATTTAGCACAGCTTACCATCCCCAAATTGATGGACAAATAGAAAAGGTGAACCAATTATTAGAGGGCATGTTCAGGATGTATGCAATGCATCGGCTTGGGAAGTGGGAAGACTGCTTACCTTTAGTAAAATTTGCCTACAACAATGGCTATGAAGAGTCATGTAAGATGAGCCCTTTTGAGGAATTATATGGCAGGAAGTGTAATATCCCAATCAGCTAGGATAATCCGGTAGACCAGATCACTCTTGGACCATACATGTTCAAGGAATTGGAACTGGAAATAGAAAAGATAAAACAAAATTTGAAAGTGGCTCAAGACATGCAGAAAATTTATGCAGACAAGAGAAAAACTCAAAGAGAGTTCAAAGTGGGATAACATGTGTATCTCTAGAACAAACCTAATAGAATATCCCTAATAATGGGAACTTGTGCCAAGTTGGCACTGTAATATTGTGGGCCATTTAAAATTCTTGAGAGAGTGGGATTGGTAGCCTACAAGCTAGCCTTACCTCCCATAGTGAAAGCACACAATGTTTTCCATGTATCTCTGCTCAATAAATATGTCCATGATGCTAATCATGTAATTGATTGGTCTATGATTCTGGTGGAACCCGAAGGAGAATTCCAACCCGAGCCTCAATGCATAATAGACATGAGAGAAACCCTTCTTCGGAACCCATCCATCTGTGGTGTAAACATTTTGAAATGGATGAGGCCACTTAGGAGTTCGAGGATGCCATGAGAAAGACACACCCATTTTTGTTCATTGTTGTGCATAGTATTTACTTTGGCAGGTAGAACACCGAGGACAATGTTCCTTCAAGGGGCAGGGGAATGTAACACCTCATTTTCCTCAGTGTGTAAATATATGTCGAAATGTCTCCATGAGTCATGGCTAGTATGTTTAATGTTTTGTACCATGATGAACAATTAAAAGGATAAAATGCATTTTGATGATAATGAAAATAAATTGTTAATGGGTGGAGCACTTACACATAAAATAATGCCATGAGAGGGAAATGGTGAGGAAATTTCCTTGCCAATTTAATAGTCAAGAAAACCTATATTTTCCTTTTTCCTAGAATTTCAGTTAATGAAGGAAGTTGGAAGTTGAACTACCAGCTTCCCACAATTATGAGAAATAATGGGGGCGGGGTGTACCAGAACTTCCTTTCCTTAAGAGCATGGGCAGAAAAGTACCCATCTGGATATTTTTGAACTGACCTTGAATTTGGGGAAAATCTACCCACAAAATTAGAGAGGTCAGAGGGTGGTATCAAACCTAGAAAGAGGAGAAGAGAATGTTCAGAAAAATGTCTTTGGTTCATAGAAAAAGGACAAAATTCAAGTTCTTTGGTTTTCTGAGTGAGAAGTAGCAAGCAAGAATATCTAAATCAAGCTAATAAATGAGGCTGCGAATTTTTTTTGTTTAGTTGTGCAAGCTAACTGTTGTGACTCTCCAAGTTAAGAGAAATCCCCCTTTCTTGGGGGAATTGGAGATATATATTACTAATTTATGTTATGAAGGAGAGTATCTTTTATATTTATACCTCTATTATTGATCAAGAATTTTCCCTCATGGCATCATCTTCTGGATAGGGGGTGGATAGCTACAAGGGTATACAAAAGATAGTTGTTCCTATGGTTGGGTGGAAAGAGGCTCATCCATCAGCAGTTGTTAATCTATCTTAAATTCTCACATAAGTGTTTCAGTATTTTGTATATACCATGATAATATTTCTAATGCTATTAAATTTATGTTTTGGTTATATGAAGATTGTGATATTCATGTTCTATTAGTGAAATTGTTGCTCCATGTGCCTAACTGATTGTAAAATCTGAAGTGAGTCATGAAAAATATATTCTAATGTTTTCCCTCTGACTGTTTCTTTTTTTATAGGATGTTGTAAGTAATGATTTGTAGCTATGAGTAAGAACATAGTGATGGCTGGGCATTTGCAACCCATTTGTATGAATATATCTCATGTGTTATTAGTGAAGACTAAACTGTTAAAATCTTCACATAGCATCTGAAGATCAGAATGTATAATCTCTATTAAATGATTGGTGTTCCCTATAATACTGAACTTATAGATCAATTCTAGAGGGTGACTTATCCATGATTAATGGTCAAGCCTTAGGACCTTCTTGGAAGGCTTAGTTGAATGATAAATAATCCATGGAAGCATGGGTAAAATCCCTTAACTTCCATCCAAAATGATAAGCATGATAAGAGGGAGTCCTGGAATGAAAGATTGACCATAATTTTGGTCTCATAAGTCTAGGTTATCTAGTTGAGAGGATAAGGTATTTAACATGAGGAATGTGTGGAATAAAATGAATTAGGAATTATGTGGGCAGTATGTCATGGTAAAAACATAATTTTTACTGTGGGAAATTTTATTCCCATGAGATTTTACTTTACAAAAAGAAACTCAAATAAATAAATGTATTTGTTTATATATTTTAATATGGTTTCCTCAACAAAATTTACTTGGTGAAGGAAGGTTGGGTGGAGAAGCTTGGAATTTTTCTCTTTTTTGGGCAAAGAAATAATTTTGCTAAGTTTACTAGTCATAAGAATTCGTAATATATAGAGGTCAACTCTGTAATCATGGGGAGATCTTTGTTAGTGTATTTTTGTTTTATTTATTTTCAAAAGCCTGGAATTATTTTTCATTTCTCTCAACAATATAATATTATTAAACCCATCAAGTTATCCGTGAGAGGAGATTAGAAGGTGCATGTGATAGTGATACACCCAAGAACCGATATAATATAATATAATATTATATTATTAAACCCATCCATCTCGGAACCGATATAATATAATATTATTAAATCCATTGGGCTATCAGGCACCGGGGCATTGCGATTAGAAGGTGCATGTGAAAGTGATATACCCAAGAGCCGATATAATATAATATTATTAAACCCTACAAGGTTATGGGGCACTGGAAGATGGAGAGGGGAAGGTGTGTGTAGTAAGAGATATGTCCGAGGTTGGTGAAAATATAATATGAACTTAATTTAATAAACCCCAATGCTTTATAACATAAAATATTAATATTAATATTTCCACGGGAATACGAGAGCTTGGGAACGGTAAAAACTCATGTTTGATACACATGGAGATCAGTTAAATAAAACATTAACATTAAACCCTATCGGGATGTTGGTTCCCCAAAGGAAAGTAAACTCTCAACATTTACCAGTGAAATAGATTAAGGAAGAATGTTATTACGTGAGGTACTAAATTTAAGGTGGATTATTTAATAATGACTTGGATTAAGTAAATAAAATCCTAAGACGCAGAATTTTTATGTAATGTTGTTTAAATTAACTTAATAAAATTACAAGGTGTATAAGGTGTTGCACCCAAATCAGGTGACACGTAACCCTGCCACGCCGCATCCTTTCCATGTATGATGACATTTAGCCACCTCATGTGATTACACATGTCACCTGCCATGTGGCAGTGTACCTTCTTGTTATGCTCGGTAAAATCTTTAAAGGGCCATAACTTTTGATCCAGAGTCCAAATCGAGGAAAATTTTGATATCATTGGAGAGCTCTTAACGAGAAGAAGATGATTGTTCCCTCGAAAAGAGGTTTCGATATGGATAAGGTAAATAAAAATTTGATACCCCACCCCTTTAAGAGAACTTAAGGGGAAGGCAGGTTACAAATAATGTGGTTGTGCATTGAATGATTAACGAACATGAATTTAAATATTTTAGACATGTTAAGTAGGGGTCAACTGGAATACGAAGGTCCAGAAGAAACCATATGTGGCACATAAGCTCCTATTTTTTCACTACGTAGGTGATTCAATATGAAGGGGGGGCACTAGATTTGCTCATTGATTCATTGTAGAAATTGTGAGGGAATATCACTATTGTTGTTGGCCATGATGCAACAAATCCATGCTCTTTAAGGATTAACCTCCTTTGTCACCAAGAAAACCAAAACAACAAAGACATTTCAAAATTGGCTATGGGAGAAATGTAAAATGCTTGCTGGCTTGAGCTTCCAAGAGATCCAAAGGAGCTTAATAGTATACCCGTGTAAAGCATGGTATCATAAATTACACAAACATGGAAAAAAGAAAAAGACAAAGATGCAATTGTTTTTTTTTTTGTGTTTCGATGACACTAATTGAGAAATTCCACTACTCCATTTCACTTCCACATAATTCAAAGCATATCATGGGATGAAACGAGACACAAAGCACTCACTTTGCATGCAAGAGGTAGGGTTTTCCCCCTTTTTTTCCCATTCACAAAACTTAATGTCCGTAAAATTGGTGTCCCAACCCATACGGATTTCCTCTCTTGTGGCTTGCCTTTCATGATTCACACTCTTCCCCAAGATAATTTTACTCAACCCCCATGTGCCCAATAACTTTAGGATGTGACCACTCAAACCCACCCTCTTACATGTATTCAACGATTGGATTTGGGAACACTCAATCAGAAATTGGAAGGCTCGTATACGATACATAAGTTTAGGAAAAACGGGTTAAATTAATATACATGGGTATTTCCCTCTTTGACCTCCTCTTGGTCATTATCTTAGAAACTTCCCTCTCTTGTGGATTAATTTAGCCCCCATCTCTTTTCCTTGTCCCCTTTAGCAGCTGACATCACATTTTATTATTAAAACATTGAAAAACAATTTGCATATTACATCATTTGGCCGTAGCTACATATTATATCCACATAAGCATTAATTAATCTAGGGATTATAATGGGAATGTTACACCATAGGGTGGTATCAAACCTAGAAAGGGGAGAAGAGAATGTTCATAAAAACGTCTATGGTTCATAGCAAAAGGAGATAAGTCAAGTTCTCTGGTTTTTTGAGTAAGAAGTATCATGTAGGAATCTCTAAATCAAGTTGATAAATGGGGCTGTGAATTTTTGGTGTTTAGTTGTGCAAGCTAATTTTTGTGACTCCCCGAGTTAAGAGCATGCCCCCTTGCTTGGGGGAATTGGAGATATATCTTGCTAATGTATGTGATGAAGGAGAGTATCCTTTATCTTTATACCTATGATATTAAGCAAGAATTTTCCCTCGTGGCATCATCTTCTAGCTAGGGGGTGTTGGATCATGTTGTCATTGATGCCAATGGTTTGATTGATTGATGTCAAGTGATTGATTGATGTCAAAGGATTGATTGATTGATGATTTATGTAATATAATATGTATTGTCCTTGATGAGAATGCATAGATGAAGATGG